>LOEQ01012073.1:0-14316 GCA_001685075.1 Bramus lutescens
CCAAGGCAGTTTCTTTATTAACCAATGAAAGTAACACATAGACACATGACCCTCCTACATCACACACACACACACACACACACACACAAAACAACAGCAACAATAACATTCATGATACACATGAGGCATCCTGTCTTTAATTTCTTTGAATAACATCACAGTATCCTTTCAACAGACTTTTTAACCCACACCACACTTTCCTCTGTAGAGAAGACTTCTTGGACAGACAAAAGTACTCCTTTTTCTAATCAGAACATGCTCACAAGTGTGGCAAAGTGCTAAGCACCTTGGAGAACATTCTTCAAGTCACAGACAATGTTCTACAGTTCAATTCTCTGAGACATGATCTTGGTGGAAGAATGAAGAGTAATTCTAGCTGAGCAGTCACAAATTCCCAGCCACCAGCTGTGCTATTCTGACATAAGAGGCATTACTGTTCTTCAACTTTTTGATGCTGGAGAGAATTTTCAACCTCTTTGCACATTTATTATGTTGTGCTCTCAAATCTTCTGCCTATTCCCTAAACCAAATCACTTTAAATATTTGACCATTTTTTATAGCAGCGTGTTGTTAAACATAAAGAAAAAGCAGGTTGTTTTCATCTAGTGCTAGTGACAATTTGAAGACTATTTGCCACAATTTTTTCTTGTTATACCCACACTATCTTTTCTTCAATATTTCTTTCTTGTAAAAATATTTCAAACACAGTGTAGGTGTTCAATAGATATACATACCTTCATCAATCAAAACAGGTTGATTTGATTATGCTGTAGAGACAAATGACACCGAATTGCAATAGCTTACAGAAATAAGGCCTTATTTCCTGCTTGTGGTACAACTAGTTTCCTCCTGTGTTAGGTAAGGGCTCTGCTTCCTGACACTTTATTGTCTTGCAGAGACCCAGCCTGAGAAAGCAGCTGGGATCTCCATTGGTCAGGGCCAAACAGAGTAAAGACAGCAAGCAAAAGAATGACGGGCTGGCTCTTGAGCTTCTGCCTGGATGGGATGGATGGGTGACCTCTGGATAGGACAGACGTGTCCCCTGGATGGGATGGACCCATGCCTTCTTCAGCTACATCTCTTTGGATTTTACAAGTTAAATGGCAAAATCTAACTCTAGAAAGTAAGATAAATAGATATTCCTGTTTTCTAAATGGTATATTGTTTATGAGCAAATGGTAACAAGTTCACTATATACACTAAATTGTAGCTATAGATATCTGATTTCATATTAAAATCCATAGAAAGAGAAGAAATTTTAAAACATGTAAAATCTGAGATTCAACATTCCTAGCCATTGTCTCAACCTTGATTCAGTACGTTTGGTTAAAAACTACTGGTGATGGTGGGCGGTGGTGCTGCACAACTTTAATCCCAGCACTTGGGAGGCAAGGCAGACGGATCTCTGTGAGTTTGAGGCCAGCCTTGTCTACAAGAGCTAGTTCTAGGACTGGCTCCAATGCTACAGCAAAGCCCTTTCTCGAAAAACAAAACAAAACAACAACAACACCAAAAACCACTGGTGACACAGTTTGTAGAGAAAAGGGGGAGGCCATCATCTCATCACTGGATATGTTTCAAACCTCAGACAGTGTGTAGCATAGTTATCCACGTCATTTCTACCAGAAAATCAAGAACCAGCTTCAACTGGAGAGCCTACCCTACATGTGCTTATGCAAAGGTGATTACAATTGTTTTTTACCCTTCCCCCTGATTTATGGAAACAGGAATTGTGCTATTTCTTTGAAAACAAGCACTGCATGCTGTAGAAAAATATCAACTTAAATGATGTGTGTGTATATCATACCTATATTGGATTTAGAGTAATTTATACAAAAAAATAGAGAGATTGAATTGAAGTGGTAATAGTAAAAAACAATGAGATTGGAAATTACAAACTTTCCTTATAATTTGCAAATAATCAATGTAGATGTTTGCCAACCATGTATGGACTGTTCCAGGGAGTTGTACCTTCCCTCTGTCCCCGCTCATCTGTGTCAGTTTCCTGCGTTATTTCAGACCTAGGCTATACACTGATTTCCTAATTTTCTTGTCTTTAACTTTTTTCTTTGCATATCCTATGTAGCAGTGAAAACTGTCTTCTTCAAGCTGGAATTTGCATTGTTAAAAAGAAATCTCCCTACTACTTACAGAATGGTGTACGCTCCTATACCCTGACTTTCTCTCAATAAACTGAGCTAAAATTTCGTTTCCTTCTTGATTTGTGCATTCTTGGGTTTAATGAATATTTCTATAAACATGTTTTTGCTTTTTAAACTTTAATAGTAACCACTTTACAAATGTGGCTACTATTACTGCGTGTGTGTCTATATGTATGTTTGTGTGCATGTATGCACATATATGTAAGGAGAATGATTCCAATCTGTCTTTGATAGACTCAGGAAAACAACTAAGCCCCATGATAGAAATAGATGTGCTAAACAAAAAAGTTTGTAGTCAAGTTTTGAATAGCTACATTTGGATGTCCCATCCAAAGACAAAAAGTAGCTCTTTAAAATGTTAAAATAGGACATTTAAGCATGTCAAATTGATATTTTTATTATCTAAATATAAATGTATCCTTAAAAGCAATATTTCAGTTTAGATCAGAAGTAATTAAATTTAATTTTTTTACAATTTATTCATTTATTTATTTGTTTGTGTGTGGATATATGTGTGGTGTGATGTATGTGTATTCATTCTTGTATATGCTGGTATGTTCCACATGAGTTTTCCACATCCTACTCTATCACTTCCCACCCTGATTCCATAAGACAGACTCTCACTGACCTAGGCCTCATATTGGGGACCAGCCTTGACAAAAATACCTCTTGTCAGAGTAGGGGCACTGGGATTTAGAAATATAGTAAGGAATATGAATACTTGAATAAAAATAGAGAAACATATAGAATAGCATTAGGAGGGGAGTTTCAGTGAATACTGGAATTCACCCACATTTAATTTCCAATTGCTTAAAGTACCCGTGACCTCAAAAGGTAGGAGCGAGACAAACTGCATAAATATGATACAAGGAAATGAACAGACCAGTTGAAGGTCATGGGCTACATTCATAGTTAAACATTCTATTGTTAGAACAAAACAAGACATGCTCACACCCTAGACCAAAACATTCTGTAGACAAACCATTCCCTGGGTGGAATCCCAAGTTATCTCCTTAAGGGAACTGGAACTTAGTTGGATCCTAAGACTTTTGTTTGAGGTAGGAACAATCTACTTCTCTATTCTTGAAATACAAGGTTGGGCTATTAGCTACACCTGTTGACATTAACCTTGAGAGAGCATAACTCTCTCTAAATCTAGGTGGACCTTTGTTTGAGGTAAAAACACAGTAACCTTGAAGTAATAGAGGTAAGATTCAACTCTCTTACTTTGGTCAATGTGAAAATAAGTTCACATTTTTGGGACTCTAGAGGCCTCATTTGGCTGTCCCTCAAGACCATGGGATCTGCCTGTCTTTGTCCTCAGCTTTGTACATGGGTGCTGGATATTCACACGCACACATCCTCACACTTGTACTGCAGGAGATTTTACCCACTGAGTCATTTCTATGTTCCCTGCTAAGATTTATTTTAATTTAGCTCACAAATTGTCCCTACTGGCCTGTCATAAGTAAAATATGCTTTGCATATTAGTGATTAGAGGGGTAATCTTGCCCTCATTGGTTTCAAAAAGAGAAGGGTAATGCCCATTTAAAAAAAATCTTATGAGATTTTCTGTCTGCTTAATATTCCATGTTTTCTTGTCCCAAATCTAATCCTTGTTCTGTTCATGTTCCCAAACTCCTGGCTTTGTTCTCCAGGATCCTCAATTTATAATAAACACTTAGACCATTTCAAACTTGATTTTCTTTCTGCTGGTAACTAAAGCTCACTTTCTTGTGGCCACTTCCCTATACCCTTCTTAGTCCAAGTTGACTTTTTGTTCTGTTAAACTGCTTGTTCATCCCAGCTGCCGAGAACTGAAATAATCATGCAGAAACTATATAATTTAAATAACTGCTTGCCCCATGAGTTCTAGCTTCTTATTGGCTAACTCCTACATCTCAATTTAACCCATCTCCATTAATCTGTGTATCACCAAGTGGTTATGGCTTTCTGGGTAAAGTTCTGGCTTCTGTCTCCAGGCTTCTCCCTGACTCAACCTTTATTCTCCCAACATTCAGCTTAGTTTTTCCCACCTAGCTCTGTTCCCTTATAGCTCTGTTATAGGCCCAAAGCAGTTCCTTTATTTATCAATGGTAATCACAGCATACATAGGGAACTATCACATCAACTTTTTCCAGTTTACCACATACTTTAGGGCTGGAAATGGGTCTATGTTCCAGATGAATATTTTTCATCATCTGACCTTGCACCTTCTTGATTTCATGTTGTTTAGCTTTACCCCTTTCTGTCTTCCTGATGTCATCACCTAATCTGCAATGATAATCTGTCATTTCTTTAAACATTTTCCATCCCCAAACTTCTTACTTTCCCAATCTATAAATGATAATAAATGATCTTATTTTCTATTTGGGGGGGAAATTATCTGCTGAATTCAGTTAATTAATTTAAATTTTTCCCCATCAAAACCTTCAGTGATTCTTTTTGTTCTCCTCTGTGTTTAAATGTGGAAATTGTCCTTGACTCTCAAAAGCAGTTCCTTCATCTAAACTTAGGTTCTACTTTTTCCTTAGAAATGTATGCTGAAAAGATTCTTCCCCCTTGTCTCTTGTAAAAATCCTCTCTCTACTACCTTCTTCACACTATTATTTAACCATCTTCACATCTCTCTAAACACCTTCTCTCCTTACCTCTCTGCCCTTTAACAGGTAGTTCTCATCAATCCTCCTTCTTCTCTTTCTTCTTTCTCTCTTTACTCTTTATTTTAAACATACATCCTGGTACCACCAACTCATCTTTTTAAAGGACATGGTGTACAGAGGAGGGAGTGGACATGGCTTTCTCTTAAAGGGACAAGACAGACCAATTACAATGTTGGCATGTTAAAATGGCCCTACCCACACATTATTAAAGTAGGAACAAATTCAGGCCAGATTCAATTGTGGGCCAAGTGGTATTCTAATGCAAGCTAAAAGAAAATTTCTGCTATTCTATACTGCCATTTATAAAGGTACCAGTTTCAAATAGTAAACACCTCTGGCTATTTATTTTGCATAAAAAAGTGGCTTAAAAGAAGGATGTGTGTCAAACTCCCAAGCAATGAGAAATGAGTTTGAAGTCAGATCATTTGAACTAGAAGACTGGACACAGGTCTGGAGTTAAGAAAGACCCTTAACCAGTGAAAGTGATCACATACTCTGTATCAGTGTTTAACATCAAGTATGTACTGCAGAAAAGACACATAGCATCTGGTCATACAGGTGACTTAGCAGATAAATATCAAGTAAACTTGACCACACCAGACCCCTTTGGTAGAGAAGTCAGTGACAGAAAGACAGGGTCCCTCACCTAAAGTAATCCTGTCAGAAATAAAGATGCTAAGACTAAAGAGGTAAGATTATGGGATTCTGAATAATATTTCCTCAAATTAACAAACTCACTTGATGTCAGAGGAGATGGCATTATGCGATTATGGGTAATAAATCCCCTGGCTCACCACTTGTTGGGTTACCCAAGTATTAATATTTCAATAAAGATTAAAGTAATTAGAATACCAGCCTGAAGTCACAGTGTGAAGCTGGGTTGCTATGTTAGGATGTAGTTTATGCCTCATGATTCATGTCTGTGGTCATTATTAAGTGCTACGTCTCCAGTTGTTAGATGGCACAAATTCAGAAGCTAGTAAGTTGATTAAGAAGTGTCAAGGACCAGCCTTCACAAAAATACCTCTCTCCAGGGTAAAGGTATGGATATTAGAAATATAGTAAAGAATATGAAGACACAAATGGAAATAATAAAACAGAGAAACATAGAGGATAGTATTGGGAGGGAATTTTTCAGTGGGTACTGAAAATTCACCCACATTTAATTTCCAACTGCTTAATACACTCCTGACCCCAAAAGGTAGGCATAAGACAAAAGACTGCATTAACATGATACAAGGAAATGAACATACCATTTGAAAGTCACGGCTACATTCATAGTTAAACAGTCTGTTGCTAGACCAAAACAAGTCACCAAGTCATGATCATGCCCTAAACCAAAACACTCCATAGGCAAAACACTCCCTGGGTGGAATCCCAAGTTTTCTCCATAAAGGGAACGGGAACTTAATTGGATCCTTAGACTTTTGTTTGAGGTAGGAACAGATCTAGCTCTCTATTCCTGGAGCACGAGGTCTGTCAATTAGCAACACCTGTTGACAATAACCTTGAGAGAGCAGAACCCTCAGCTCAGCATTTAGGCAGGGCCTTTGTTTGAGGTTGAAGCACAATAACCTTGAAGGAATTAGGTGTATATTCCAACTCTCTCACCTTTGGGTAATGTGGAAATAGGCTCATAATTTCGGGCATCCACAAGGAAGAAACTATCCACCTCATTGCCAGGGATCTTTGTTATATAGGAAATTGGTGCTTCCTTGAAGTCATATCTAAGACAGCATTTAATTACCAAACCCGCAGTGGGTGACAAGTACCAAAATCATCTGACCCACAGCTTTTTCATGAGTTTCAAGTCTTAGAACTGGATCACCTACCTTATATTAAAGTTAATTACCTTATAGACACCTGACCCCTAATATGACTAAAATTGTATGTTCCATCTCTATATTCTGGTCCCACATCATGATAAATGATAGGCTATTTACTGTCCTAAAGCTAAAAGAACCTGGGATGATGGGGCCTAAAAATGTGGACATCTTCCCCTTTTTAATTTTTAAAAGTGGAATATCCAAACTGGTTTTGATTTGAGATGTTATAGATTGTTGTGGGAAATTATTTTAAGATGTGTTACTTTTGTTTATGCTCCATTTGTTTAACCTTGTAAAGCTGTGATTCCTTGCCTGTCTAAAATACCTGATGGTCAAATAAAGAGCTGAATAACCAAGAGCAAGGCAGGAGAAAGGAGAGCTGGGGCTGGCAGGCAGAAAGTATAAATAGAAAGATAAATCTGGAAAGAGGAGGAGTAAAAGAAAAAAAGAAGAGGAAGATGCTAGGGGCCATCCACACAGCCACACAGCCAGCCACAGAGTAAGAGTAAAAGTAAGATATATAGAAGTAAGAAAATGAAAAAATACAGAGGAAAAAGGTAGTTGGGATAACTACCTTAAGTTAAGAAAATATGGCCAGAAACCAAGTCAAAGCCAGGCATTTATAAATAATAATAATAAGCAGCTGAGAATTTATTTGGGAGCTGGGTTGCACCACCCCCCCCCAAAAAAAAAGAGTTTTAAAAAATAAAAGCAACAACAATTTGGCATTTTAATGTGGAGCTAGAGTAAAAGAAAATCCAACTATAATAGATGAATCTAATCGCCATATGATTCATGAGTGTCCAATAAGCAAGCAAATTCTACTAGAACAGTGAAATACTCTGCTACTAAGAGATCAAAACTATGTCCAGTACTATTAGTTACATTATTGTATCAATTAGAAGAAATCTAGAGAACAGTTTGAAAAGAGAGTCATAATATTAGTAGTTCTAGTAGCTCTATCTTATTGAAAATAAACCAACATAAAGGTACCTTGACTTCAAAATTTTGGTCTAAGGATGTGTTGTATTTGAAAAGTGGTTTTGTTTTTGTTTCCACAGAAGATGAGAACCTGTGGATTCCTTCTAGGCTAATGAAGTTTGATGGAACAAGACCCCCTGGAAGTTTTCTGTGAATCCTAAAAATACTTCATTCAACAAAAAGCAGGAAGCAGTTTGGAGAAAACTACAGACAAATTCTGAAATGATTGTTTAGAAATGTTTGTTTTCATTTAAAAGGGCTTGGGTATAAATCGTTAATGGTCAGATTGAATCCCCCCCGTTTTTTTTTTTTTCAAAAGAAGAATACCTTGCATTGGTATGAATCTTGGTCTAATTATACAAATTTAAGGTCAATTTTTGTTATATGTATTTCTATTCTTGTTTAAGGTATTATGTTGAGACAGCTCATTTAAAAATGTTATGTATAATTAAAATTGAAGATTAATAGGTAGTCACTTATAATAGTCAAACTTGTAGTCATGTTAGGTTTTCTAGATATAGAGAGATATATTTCAGCTAGATAGCTAATCTTCAACACTTCAAAGATATATGGAATATGGCATTTAAAATGTTTTAATAACAGACTTTTCTCAACAGTGACTGGGCATATCTGGGTAGAACAACAGTTGCAGCTTTTTGAGTGCTACCATCTGAACTGTGTGTAGACTCTTGCCCATCAGAAACTGTAAGGCAATGTTTGGTGTAAGCAACTAAGTTTGGATGTATTGAATTTCACAGTAATAAAGACTGCCACATGATCCAAAGTCTGATGTTCAAAATAATAGTAATTGTGTAACTTCCTATTTAAAGGTTTAAAATTATCTCCAATTGCCATTGGAATTAAATCCAAAATTTATAGCCTGACTTTTGAAGATCTGTCATTTGGCTTCTGCTTCCTTGGTACCTTATTTTCACACAATTTCCCTCACTCTGCTACAAGGCCTTCTTGAATTTTCCATGTTTGTTTTAGCACAGCAACACGTCACTCAAGCTTACACATACTTTCCATGTGCACTAAAGTCCTCCCTAGTTTATACATTGTGCTCCCTCTGCCTTCAGTGACACCCCTTACTATCTCCTATAGCTTTTCTGCTTTTATATTTCCGTCATGAATTAACCAGACTCTATAACTTTTATGAAGCCTATTCAAGACTTAGTGAGCCCACTTGAAAGAAAGGCCCATAACATTCGTATGACAAGGAACACACACCTGGTCTAGTTTCCTGATAAGTTGCAAACTCATGAGGGCAAAGAAAATAACTTTCCTAACATCTTATTCACCAGAAAAAAAAATGGTCATCTGCCACTTTATAACATGAGATTTATGCGGATTTCAGATTATTGTCATCTATGTGCATGTATTTATTCAGTAATTCTTTAGTATTTATTGAGTGGTATTCTGTGTCAAGAGTTTCTTGGCCTTGAATACCTTGAATGGTAACAAAATCCTTGGCACAACTAGTAGCGTGGATGGTAGGTGAGGAAAACTAGGGAGTGGGTTTCCGCAATTCAGTTGGCAAAAAGAAGCGTAAAATCACATGTCAGTTCAACTCATTCATGTTTGAATCACTGAGTTACTATCATTAAATGTCAAATGCTAAGAAATTTAAATTAAAAGTCATGAGAAATAATGTCATGCGATATCAAAAGACCAGGCAGTTAGTTGTGGCTGGTTGACTAAACAACCTAGAGCAAACAATTTCTCTCCCTCTCTTTGCCTCACTTTGGTCATTTATCAGAGAAGGTCTGACTCTCATAAGAAACTTCTTCTGTCTTAAAATTATTTAAATGAATATTCTCAGATGTCAGAAATATATATTCTATGAATGTATTTAATCTATGAGGGTCAAAGACTTTTGAAGAGAAAGATGAAGTCATGACAAAATCAGTCATCTCAGGACATGGAAATTCCACCTGGGTATTTATTTTCTCAGGAGAAATGAAAACAGGTTGTCAAAGAAAAGCCCACATGTGGATGTTTACATTAGCTTCATTAATGTGTGTTATTGATACATTAGTATATTTATTAATATCTAAAACCTATATATTATCTAAGCATACTTCAATTGGAGACTTGAATAGACTATGGTATATCCAGCAATTAAAATAACTACTGAATAAGAAGCAACACAGATGACATTCAAATTCATTATGCTACATGAAGGAATCTATATATATTCTATATATTGTTCTTTACATATTGAAGATTGTGGTGAACTTAGTTTTCCACAAAGGAGCATTTTGAGGTGATGGCTAGAAACCCTAACTATGGTGGTTTTACTCAAGTCTATTCCTTTATCACTGACAGGACTGAATTATTGTGCATCTGTTTTGATATTGATAGGAAAAATTATAATGTAGCCTAATAAATATTGAAGCATCTACTTTCTCAGAGTAAGGAATGGGAACTGAAAGGGAATCTCTAAGATAGGATCAATTCCAATGGAATCATCTAAGGCCAAAATTCCCAGAACTCACAGAACCAGCGTGTAAACTCACTAGCCCAGAGCTTGTCTTCTTTGTAGACCTTCATCAATAAAACGGCACAGCTCTGCGAATCATCCAGTACATTTGCTAATCAAGTTAAGATTAAGGACTGTAGGTGAAGAGGCTCTTTGGGTGTTAGGTGTCAGCTCCCACAGTCTCAGCAGACTTATTAAATCTAAACGGAAGATGTCCAAATTCTAAACTGGAGAAGAGAGAAACTTGAAAACAATTTCACTTGAAAACAAACTGAATTTAATCTCTGTATCCTTTTCAAATTTAGAAACTGATCAAACCCAGTGATTCAGTATCATTTGTGTTGAAATGCTGACCCCTTGTGTCTGTGAGCCATAAAATCCCTATACTCTGCCTTGCCACTTACTCTAATTATTCAGCCTTATTTGGGTGGGTAGTAATGATACAAGTAAATTCCCAATATAATTTAGCCTGAATACTAACTACATTTGGCATTGTCAATGTATGTTATCTATGCTTCCGTTCACTTGCTGAAAGCTTCTATGTGTTAGCCATTTATCCCAGGAAGAAATACAATCATCAGAAGCAGGTGAAGACTCCATATCCCACAAACTCAAGGAAAAGGAAGAAAAGACATAAAGGAGGCACAGAGTGTTCTTTTTTAATCTTTAGGTCATTGTCCAATGGCTGGAATTATTACTCAGTCTACTGCCTGATTATTTTATTCTAATAAGAATTCTTTCAACAGTATATTCTTTGCTATTTTCTGTTTGTTCACACAGTAAAGCAGGCATGGGGATTGCTTTTTACAAACTTGTTTGATACTGTATTAACAATGGAGCATAGAGATTAAAAATACTATATATATTTGTACACAAGGAGAGAAGCATTCTGAAGAACTGAAAGTTAATCTTGTCAAGTTGATTGAATTGAGAAGAACCTGTGTAATAAAGTACATTTCTGGGAGTGACTATAGAGATGTATCCAAGAAAAGATTGACTATGGGAAAATTCGCCTTGAATGGGGCATCTTATAGGTTGGTGTTCTAGATGGGATAAAAGTGGGCAAAGAAAAAAATAATTTTCTCTGCTTTCCAGACACTGTGCTATGAGCCTCTAAAATCCTGGACTGTTATAATTTTTCCCCTCAAGTTGTTTACAGCAGGTATTCCTTCACAGCAACACCAAAGTCTGACTACAATGGAGAAACTGTCAGATGTTGCATTTACTTCATTCACTCGTTTGACACATTTAAATATTTGCCAGGAGCCAGGCTGCAAGAGAATTATCAATGTTTTTCCCATCCTAACACCTCTACCCTCTTAGACATACTAACTTATCAGAAACTGTCTAGATCAGTGGTTCTCAATTTTCCTAATGCTATGACTCTTTAATACAGTTCCTCTTGTTGTGGTGACCCCAAAGCACAAAATTATTCTCATTGCTACTTCATAACTATAATTTTTCTACTATTATGTATCATAATGTAAATATCCTGTGTGCAGAATAGCTGATATGCAACCCCTGTGAAAGGGTTGTTCAACTCCCCAAGAAGTGTTGATGACTCCCATGTTGAGAGTCACTGGCTTAGACATATACTTTCTGTATTTTCAAGGCCCAGCTTTCAGCTTTCAACTGCAACACTTCACAAATGAAAGGTATATCTGAATGTCTCTCATAGCAGAGAGAAATGCAGCTTCATTCACTCAAGTGTAGCACCCTTTGATGTCAAATGCAGGGCTGTTGATTTAAAAGGAAATGAAGATGAGATGGGGGAGCAGTCTCTTGTGTAACATTGTTTCAGCACTACTAGATTTGTTTTCAACTTCTATCCTGAAAATAAACTAAGACAAAAATTTTAAAATGTAGAACATAATTTTAACTGAAAACATTTTGTGCCAATTAACATTTACAATGAAATAAACTGCCCTTCATGTGACTTTGATAGGGGTAATACAGGGTGATTTTTCCCAGGTGTCAGTACATTGATACCCATTTGAGAAACTTAAAGCTAAGCTGAGGTTTGCACACTATTTTTGTGCATCTCTTGCTGTGGGACAATGGTCTTCTACCTGGTAAAGATTTGTCAGTTGTATTGCTTTAATAAAATGCTGATTGGCCAGTAGCGAGCAGGAAGTACAGATGGGAACAAAAACAGGAGAGTTTTGGAAAAAGGAAAGAGTTAGTCTACAGTCATGACCCAGATGCAGAGGAAGCAATACGATAATGCCTCACTGATTAAAGGTACCAAGCCATGTGGCTAACAATGACAAAAATTATGGGCTAATTTAAGATGTAAGAAAGAATTAATGAGAAGCCTGAGCTAATAGGCCAACGAGTTTATAATTAATGTAGGCCTCTGTGTGTTCCTTTAGGACTGAATGACTTCAGGACTGGACATGACAGAAATCTCAGGCAACACCCTCTAAAATAATTTACAGAAATTAGTGTGTTGCTTTTAAGTAAGATTAAATTTTTGTATTATTTAAATATACAGGTATGTTTTAAATGCTGTTATTTTAAAATACAGCTTAGAGCTCTTTAAAAATGTGGAATTGTAAGCTGTGCAGTGAGGATGCACATCTTTAATTCCAGCAACTGGGCAGCAGAGGCAGGAGAATCTCTAGGGTTCAATACCAGTTGGATCTACAGAGAATGTTCCGGAACAGCCAGGAATACACAATGAAACTATGTGTCAAACAAACAAAAAATGAATAACTGTGAACTTGTGATCGTTCTTCTACGACAATTTGCTTCAATATTAAATGTAACCATATTGCCACATCCTCACTCCTTTCCTCATACAGAATGATATTATAACATTATCCATCTATCTAAATGTGTGTTGACAATTACTATATTTGTATATATGTTTTTCACATTTTCATATATATTTGTATATATATGTGGTTTTTCCAAATAGGTTATTTTTTAGCCCTGGGTGTCCTGGAACTAGCTTCCTAAAGCAGGCAAAGCAGGCTGTCCTAGAAGATAAAGATATCAGCCTGCCTCTGCCCTGCATAACATTATACTTTTAAAGTTATTTTAAATGCAACAAAATCTATATATAGCACCAAAACATGTCCTTAACTCAGTGAATCAAAGCTGCCAGGAATAACTACACCTGGGTTCCATGGTGTTGAGTCCTTACATGGTGTGGATCCTGGAATTCTACATAGAAGAGAGGATGGAATGAAGAAAGGGTAGACACAGACACATGTACACCGAAAAGCTGAATTCTCAGATGGAAGTGCCACAGCACCCTGAAAGTTCAGTGTGTTTATTATACACAGTTTAATAGGAAGGCAGGATTATTGAATACAGCTGAACATGGAGGTGAGTTTATTCATACAGATAAGCCAGCATCCATCCCTCAAAGTGAACTGGACCTTAGGGAAGAAGGCCCACTGGCTTTCAGTCTCACATAGAGAGCCTGACCACACATACCCTGATTATGACTCTCAATTTAGGGTACTTGAGCTAGTTTTGCTGATGAATTGTTTCTTCAAATGAAGATAATTTGGGTTAGGAAAAGGTTTTCATGCCATGGCACTGAATTGTGAATTTATTCCCCTCTGAATCTCTCTTTATAAGTCAATGTGTCCAGAGAAAGTCACTATTTGATAACTTTGAAATATCTTTTTTTAATTTATTTTTCATATTTTTAAATATGAATTTAGGTGGAGGGGTGCGTGTGCTGCAAGCACAGGTACTCTTGAAGGCCAGAGGAACCAGAGCTCCCGGGGCCTAGGCTGACGAGTGGGGCTGGGAACTCCAGTCCTCTAACCACAAGTCAGCTTTCCAGGTTCTTTAACATATTTTTGGCAGTTAACAAAATAGTCAGGTGAGTAAAGAAGGGAGCATGAGAACGCCATGTAGGTTCAACACCTCACAGGTTAATATTTCTAGCTTGAATTGAGTAGTTTCTTGGTCATTATTCTTTTTTCAGAGTCACCATTTATTGCAGCAAAGAATATTGGTTTTCCCCCTGAAGACATCTCTAGAAGTTCTGAGTATGCAAAATCCATCAATGAAGAGATTTGATTTAAAATAAAAAAAATCGGAAAATTATCACATAGGTGATTTGAGGAAATGTGTAAACAAAACCATTAGGTTAAAGAACCGTAAGTGGGTATGGGTTACCTCACTTAGTATAGTGTTTTCTATTTCCATCCATTTGCATGCAAAATTCAAGATGTCATTGT
>LOEQ01012073.1:15835-26600 GCA_001685075.1 Bramus lutescens
AGAACTGTGGAGGTAGAGGCAGGCAGATCTCTGCGAATTCCTGGCTAGTCAGGTCTACAGAGTGAGTTCCAGGCTCATCAAGCCTGCATATTGAAACACTGTCTTGAAAACAAAAACAAGCAAGAAAACAAATAAAAAGAAACCCTGGGAAAGTCAAAAAAAAAACATAAGTGGTTGCCTAGCCTCTTACAATGATGAGACTTCAAACTCAAAGACAAATGTGTTATTCTATGCAGTCTTCAATATGAGCTGCAGGGAAGCATGTATATAGTAGTTTGAACCTCAAACTGTTTTAATCATTGACTAAAACAACAAAACAAGAAAAAGAAACACTGAGAATTTTAGGTTATTTATGTTTACTGTTATTCATTCACTAATATTTACAGTTTGGGTATGAATTATTCCTTCAAAAGGTTTATGTGCTTTAAATGTGGCTGCTGACAGATGGATCTGGGAAGTGATTTGATCATGTTATCTCTCAGTACTTAGTGGATACTCCAGCAATGGCTTCATAATCTTATAGTATTGGGTGGTAAAACAATATTTTAGAGCTGAGTCATGCTTGAAGAAATCATGCCACTCTCCAAGGTCTTTTTCTTTCTCTAATTTCTTGTTGCCATGCTTTCTCTGTCATATGTCCCCACCATGATATTGGACCTTACCTTAGGCCTATAGCAACCATGAACTGAATCTATAGAGAAAAGCAAATCTTCTCTTCTATCAAGTTCTTCTTTTTCAGGTATCTGTTATGGTGACAAAATCTGATGAATAAAACAAAAAATGGTATGAAGAAGTATCACTGTTGCTATAACAACTTGATGGTGTGGTCCAATAGCCTTAGGAACTGACTGAAGAATTTTGAAGTTTGAGAATGGTCAACTGGTCATTTTACAGTGGCCATCTAAGACCATTGTAAAACAGATATTAGTCGGACAGTGGTAGAACATTTTAAGCCCAGCACTTGGGAGGCAGAGACAGGCAGATCTTTGTGAGTTCAAGGCCAGCCTGGTCTACTAAGCAAGTTCCAGGATAGCTAGGACAGAGAAACCCTGTCTCAAAATAAATCAAAAAAAAGAAAAAAGAAAAAACACAAATATAATATTAGAATCCATAACATAAACAAAATTACAGTTATGAAGTAGCAACTGTATTAAAGGGTTACAGCATTAGGAAGATTGAAAACCAGTGGTCTAGAAAAACAGGTGAAAATTCAGAAGACCTAATTGTTGATAGGAATGTTGATGAAAAAGTCTGACCCATGAGGTTTCAGATGGGTACAAACATTGAGAATTGGACTAGAGACCATTCGTGTCATACTATTCTAAAGAATTTGTCTATACTAAGTGTATGCCATTGAAACTTGATGAGGCTGAATTTAAAAGCAATGAGATAGTTAATCTATTTGAGAAAACTTCAAAGTACTTCTGCATTCAGGATGCAGTCTGGGGGCTGACTATTTTTAGCCAAATTTGTAGCAAGAGCTGGGAGCAGAAAGATTTGATAGTTTGTCCAGAATAAAAAAAAAAAAAACTTGTTGGAAGTAAGAAGAGGGTGCAATTGTTAAAATGGAGTCAAGGTCTTTGCACAGAACAGTGTTCTTCTAGTGGCTTCCCACTGGAACTGCACGGGTTAGCCTGTGCTTTTTCCTCCACAGTGTATTGGAAGAGTATAATTCTCCCTTTGGATTGATAGAGTTTGCCTTGCATCTCATGTGAGATTTTGACCTTGATACTGTTGTGGAAGCTCTTGGAAGCCTTTTGTAACCATGAAATAGACATGAGTATTTGGGGGTATGAAGAATTTTATGATATAGAAAAGAAGAGTCATCCTCCAGGAAGATTTATACTAATACTTGGTTACTCTGCTCTAGGAACTCCTTCAGCCAATAGCCTTTAAAATACCAGCCCACTTTGGGTGTGGGCTCTTGTACTATAAATGCACACAAAAAGGATGCATGGGCTTCTTGGCTGCTGGCACTCCTGGTCAGAAAATGATTACAGACATGCAATAAAGACAGATTCAGATAAAAAGACCTCTAAATGGGTCACAGTGTTGGATAAATGTACGTAGTCTTGGGAGAGAGATAAAAAAGGAATATAGACAGTTACAAAAAAGTAACTTTTTTTTTTAAAAAAAAACAAAGTCTTTAAAGAGAGAGTAAAAGTAATATAAAAGAGTACAGACAGTCATAGATTAAAGGAGTCAAGAAAAATAAACCATGCAAAGATGGAATATATAGAACACATTATTGTGTTTTCTTTGATTTTTTTGGCTGCAGAGGAATATATGATTCTACAGGCTGCTAAGCTAAACTGACATGTGTATTTTAAAGGTTCCTTGACTTCAAACATTGAGTCTAAGAATATGTTGCTTTGAGAAAGGGGTTCTGCTTTTGTTTTCACAGAAGATGAGAGCCTGTTGATTATTTCCAGGCTAATGTGGTCTGATGAAAGAAGATCCTTGAAAAGTCTTCACAAACCACTTAAAATATTTCACCCAACAAACAGAAGGAAGCAGTTTGGAGAAAATTATGCACAAATTCCCAAAATGATTATTTATAAATATTTGTTTTCATTTTTAAAAGGTTAATTATAAGTGATTAATGGTCACAGTTAATTTCTAAAGTAAATAAGTAAATAAGAGGGATATAATATATAGAGAAGAATACTCTGCATTGGTATGGACTTTGGTCTATTGACACAAAATTCAAGATCAATTTGCTATACTGTATATATGTATTTCTGCTCTTGTAAAAGCTATTGTGTTTGTGAAGCTCATTTAAAATTGTAATGTATAGTTAAAAATACAGATTAATAGATAGTCATCTATAATAATCAAACATTGTAGTAATGTTAGGATTTTTAGTTGTATATAGCTCTATTTCAGATAGGTAGGTAATCTTTAAACACTTCAAAGAACTATAGAATATGGCATTTAAATAACTTGGAATTCTGTTGATGTGAGACATGATTGCTCCTAGTAGCACTGATCTATTCTCAAGATAATGTTGAGCACTGAAGACGCTCCACTTGGAGTTTGTTTTCTTGGCAAAACTGGCCTTTGGGCAAAAAATTGGCCCTGTCTTGACCCTGACAAAATGCATGGGGTCCAGACTGAACAACCAGGATATAGTAAGTAAGACAGCCAAGCCTTTCCAAGACAAGGTAAAATGATTTGTCAAAATTTTCTGCCTCTGAAAGTGGTCTGTCAGTTACTTTAAGTCTTAGCCAAAGTTGTTTGCCCCAACATTGCAAATGAGACTTTGGTGAATTCAGTCCAGGTAGCTGTTTGTCTCTGTCATTGCTTGCACCTTTTGGAAATTGCTTGATTGCACTCCCTGTTTACTCAAGTAATATTTTTTCCCGTCTCAGGTCTTTAATGGTGTTGAAGGCTAGATAGTCATAGTCACTTTTCTCCCATGACTTAGCCAAGCCATTTCTAATATAAGACTAAGACTCCTTAGGATAGGCTAACTATTGAAACATTTAGCAAATGTTTTTTGTCTGGTGTTGTTCATGCTGGTTGTAATTCTAATTTTTATGTTTGTTTTTGCCTCTTCCTTTCCTGGGCAATACTTGATATTTTTTCTTATTTTATATAGTTTTGTATAAGGCTTAGAACTCTCTTATTTAGACAAAAGGGGGAGGTGCTGTGGGAACTTCTTGCAAGGAGGCTGCTTGTTCATCCTGGCCAATCAGAACTGAAATAACCACACAGATACTGTATTAATTATGTCACTGCTTGGCCCATTAGCTTTAACTTCTTATTGGCTAACTCATATTAATTTAATCCATTTCCATTAATCTGTGTATCACCATGTGTGTGTGGCTGTAGATTACCAGCAAGATTCTAACCAGCATCCATCTTAGGTGGAGGATTCATGGCTTCTCTCTGACTCTTCCTTCTCTCAACATTCAGTTCTGTTTTCCCCACCTACCTATGTTCTGCCCTATCAACAGGCCAAGGCAGTTTCTTTATTCATTAATGCCCCCCCCAAAAGCAACACACAGAGGAGACTCCCACATCAGGAACTCCTTCAGCCAATAGTCTTTAAGATCCCAACCTATTTTGAGTGTGGTCTTATGTACTATAAATGCAGATTAAAAAGCATGGGCAGGCCTCTTGGCTGCTGGATTCCATTACAGTTCTCAGTACTAGCAGAGGACTGTGGATCACTACCCTTTCTTTGGGTTTATCCCCAAATAAATAAACCTTTGTTATACTGCATTCTGGGCTATCATGAAACTTTTTTGTATTACAACATTAGTCACTGATGTGCTTTGAAGAATTGATTGAATCATGAGAGTGCTGGTCTTATTAGTGTATTAGTTCATCAATGAAATCATAATTTGATGACATTGCAGATACATGGTCAATGTTTTATAAGTGGAATGCTTCATTTCCTGTCCCTGTGATAAACACTCTAATAGAAGCAGCTTAAGGGGGATAGGCTTATTTGGCTAATAGTTCCAAGTTGCAGTCTATCCTTTGTGGAAAATAAAGGCTACAGGAACATCTAATGTGCTAATCACCGTAATTCACAGACAAGAGCAGAGAGGAATGGATTAGTACTATTCCTCAGCTTACTTCCTCTCTACAGTCAAGGTTCCCACACCTAGGAGATGGTGCCATCTCCAATGAGTAGGTCCTCCCATACCAATTAAGTAATCAAGGAAATCCCTCAGAAATAATCTTTTTTGTTTTATTTTTTAAAACAGTGTTACTGGGTTCTCTGAGTTCTCTGCAATCTGGAGTCCATGGAGTCAGCTACTAGTTGCCCTGGCAAGTTGTATGCAGAAGTCTCTGTCCTAAGTTGGACATGCTTTTGTTCTTCCTCAGTTGTAAGAGCTGGCTTGCATCTCTACAAATAACAATGTTTTCCTTACTTCCATGCTGTGTTGTGTACTGCTTCCTTCAACTTTAGGGCTTTTCCTGTACATGGTCCTGCTTCTCTCATAAAACAAATGTGAATTTTTTATGCTTTAGGTTTTCCCCAGCTCACTGAGAGATTTTTAGCTTAATCAGTCTTTCATGTCACACATATAGCATGTGATATCATAACTAACAATTGGAAAATAACAATATCTTGAATTTTTAAAGGTCTAAAAATAACCCCCTAAGGTCACTTGGGACCCTCTATAAAGCCCCAGTGAGGAATATTTTATTATTTTATGATCATGTTGCTTTTACATTTGAGTTTTCTCTTACAGATGCATGCACAAATGCTTGAAGATGTTCAAATAATTTTATTGTGGCCATAAACATGTTTTCTTGTTTAAAGTTGTGATTCCACTCTTCTGGCATATACTATTTAAATCAATTTGCATAGCTAAAACACATGCATTCAAACCTCATGGTAGTCAGGGTGGTTGCTGAGAACCAAGGAAGCCAGAGATCTGGCCTCTCATTGTTTTATCAAGTATTAAGAGAGATGCTGACACTGTCTTTCCCCTCGGATATATTTTTATTTTCAATTTGGTTCTTGTTAAGTTGTTGTTACTGTTGATTACAGCACCCATAGGCCAGTAAATAGCTTGTCACTTAAAATAGCCACCACCAGAGTGGCCCACACATCAAGAGAGAAGTATAGAAGTGAGTTTGCCAAGGTGGAAAGGTCTAAGGAAGGACCAGAAGCACAGTCTCTGAGGTACAAGTAGCCTGACAGTCTCCCAGGAAAAGGGTACTGTACTGTACTTCAGGGACTCCACCTCTGGACTGGGTGCCTACTGTTTCAAAGCCCCTCTCCCCAGGAGTTCACATCCAGAAAAATAGGCTAGAACTCAGAAAAGGCAACAGATGACCCCAGATCCCATTTCTATTTATGGAAAATTGAATCTCTCTGGACTAAACTTCAGAGCAGATATCTTTGAGGAAGCAATAATGGATCCAATTGTCCTCCTCCATAGTCCAAGTCCAGGCATTTTATTATGTTTATATATTTATTAGCCTTTTTGAGTTACCAATTCTGCAACCACACCCTGTGGAACTGCTCTTTAATAAAGGAAACAGGGATTTCAAATTGAGAAGGAAGAGAAGAGGGGGAAAATAAACAAAGCAAGGGTGAAGCCTTGCATCAGGTTATAAAACAAGCAACTATGCAAAACCAAGTACAGCCTTGACCTGGTACTTCAGAGCCTGAGATCTAAAATGAATTAATGTATTTTCAACATGAAAGCAGAACCAAAAATAGATTTTATTTTCATTTCTTTGTTTCTCTTTTAGTGTTTCAATCTAATACATAGCTTTTACTGGGATTTGTGTTAATAGTAGCAGTGAATCAACTTCTGTGCTGTAGATATCTGTCTTGAAAATATGGGTGGACACATTTAAGTCCATCTGTTCTTTCCTTTTCTGTCTTTCTCTCATAGTTATGGTTGTTTGTTTTTGAGATAGGATTTCTTTGTGTAATTTTGGAGCCTGTCCTTGAACATGAACTGTAGACCAGGCTGGCCCCTGTCTCAGAGATCCTCATGCCTCTGAGTACTGAGTTTAAAGACATGAGCCACCCGTCTTCTTTTCTCTTTTAAAAATTACTTCCAGGGTCTCCAACAAGTGATTCTGAGTGTATGAAGTGGAGACAAGAAGAAGATAGAGGAGAAGGTGAGGTGGTAGTGGTGGAAGAAAGGAAGAAAAGAAGGAGGGAGAGGGAGGGAAGAGAGAAAAAAGGAAGAAGGGAAGGAGGGAAAGAGCTTTCCCCACAGCTTTGGAAACATAAGAAAGAAAATGTAAAACAACAGTTGTATTGGTTCCTAAAACGTTTGAAATATTTTCTTAGTTCCAGGTCTCTGGTACAGCCCCGAGGACTTACGGGGCAGCTTTGATCTTAGCAGTGTCTTTCATCTAAGGAGGCAGATGCCAAGCAGGATGCTAATGTGACTCTCCACACAAGCAAGCATTATGAGCCTCATATGTAGATGTAGCTAAATGTATTTCAGAGAAGCCCAGGAACATTCCACGGGGATGTGCACACCCTGACTCCTATCATCTGCAGATGTGGCTACATGTATTTCAGAGCAGCCCAGGAACATTCCACAGGAATGTGCACACCCTGACTCCCAGTTGCTGTGCTCCTGGCTCTGGGAAATTTTCCTACCACTGTGTCTATGAGCATAATCCAATATTCATTAGTAGTGTTCTAATAATTTACCCTTGCTCTAACATTAGAAATTTCTCTAAAGTCACAGGATAGCAAAACCACAAATCACATCAAATATAATTCTACATAATATCAACCAGTGTTGTATATAGTGATTATATTTGACTTTTATCATTTTTCTTCTTTTGGTTAAAAATCGGAGAGGACAACTGGGGTTAAGTGGCATTTTTACCAGTGACTCAGGAGCTTGTCACAGTAATTTGTGCTTGGCTCTCCTGAACAAATTCTTAGAAGGTCCGAAGGCTTCAGTTCAGTTTTATCTCCAGGTATTTGTAGCATTAGGTTTATATTTATCAATGTCTCAAAGCCATGTACTCTTTAACATGCTATTCAACAGCATTGCAGATACCAAGTGCAGACCTGGAATCTCAGTCAAGCGTTCTGAAGCATGTGTCTTCTGGGGTCTTAATGTGTCATATTTACAGAGTGAATGAAAACTCTAGGCTTTACTCCCTAAGAGTACGTTCTGAGAGCTCAGGCTAGAGGTCAGATAACCTTGATTAGACGACAGGAGCTCTAAGTCCTTGGGCATCAACAGGGAGATTGTAATTAAAACTAGACTTCTACCTCCAAGTTAAGCATAATGTACTTTTTTTTGCCCCCAAACAGCTTTTGGGCTGTGGTGGGGAAAATAGTGGAAACTGAGTCTAGGGCCTCATGCATATCAGGCAAGAACTATTCCCCTGAGCTTGTCCCCACCCCTCCTTTTCCTCAATATGTAGAAAGGGTCTCACTGTTTTGGGCAGGTTGACCTGGAACCTTTGCATCCTACATAGCTGGGATTACAAAACTGCACAACTGGCTCAGACTCAAAAAAAATAGTCTTTAATTATTTGTGAATTAAAGAACTAATTAAAGAATTAATTTACTTACAGACAATTAAATTTAATTAAAATATTGTTAATTAAAGTTTGATATTATTCAAAGCATGTTTGGGGAAAAGTCATTATAATAGGAAACATCCCTCACATGAACAACAGAGCATTTAAACGCTGCAGATTGAATGTGTCCTTCCAATAAGGGCCACAAGGGGACAGTGCATGCTTCAGAACAGATAGTGTTTCTGGCTTTGGAAGAATGCTGATGTGAAAATCTACAATGCTTGGCAAATTTTTCGTCACATGCTGCACACGAATACTTAGGCATGGCCAATGCTCCCTATGACTGTGCTGAGAACTACAACTTCTAAGTGGATACTGTAGACTGTGTCTTTTCTATGTACCCAAGAATAAGGATTGGAGAAGAAACTTGAAACTCACAATGCCAACCTAAGTCTTCATAGCAAAACGTGTTTATTAACAAAGAACAGAATACTACTGACTGAGTGCTGCTTCGGCCACAGTGAGGCATGAAAAGCAGCCATACTCGGTGCTTATGGAATGGAGCAGGGGGTGCTAGAAAAGGAATGGAACTTTTCCAAGAAGAATCTGAATGAATTTAGACAAGCATTGTCCAGCAATGCTTGACAGGGACACAGGTGAACAAATCCAGAAACCTGGACCAGCTAGTCAGTTGTTGCAGTGGTCCAGGCCAGAGAAGACCAATTCTGGCAGCATATGAATAGTGAGAATGAAATGGATGGGGTGAATCTGAGAGACAGGAAAGAGAAGAGGACCTGATGCTCAGTTTCCTGCTCAGGTGATGGAGGAAGTCTGATTTTGTAACTTGGATTCTTGGATGAAAAAACTGACAAATAGGAATGATTGAAGATGGAGGACATACAAACAGAGGAGGATTAAAGTGCTACTCCTAGTTCGGGAGAAACAGAGCCAAATATCGAGAGAATAGCCAGAAAGGAAAATACTTGGGAGGTGATGGAATTGTTGAGTCTGAAGATCAGGGGAGAGATAGGCTGGGTGGTAATGGTGGTGTCATTAACATATAGATAGTAACTGAAATATTGAGTGTAGATAAGCTCACCCAAGAAGATTGTCAGTACTGACAAGAACATGGTCTTCGACAGATATCAGGGCAACCCAAACAGTCGAGGGACAGGAGTCCACAGTGGAAAGGGAACAGAAACAAATGAGAGAAACCAATAGTATAATACTTTTGGGGGCAGTGCCACACATAACCAACAGAGCCAAATGACCCAGAACTGGGCTGTGACTCACAGTCCATGACAGCCCTTGCATTTTAGAATTTGAAGAGTACAGGTAGCCTAACATGAGAAGTTAGATGATAGAGACTGCAAACTGAATGACTGGCATATGAAGCAATTTTGTTGAGTTTAGGTTAGTCTTTTATGATGTCTATATGAAATAAAAGAAGAAATCCAAGAGCATAAGGGGAGTAGGCCAGGGGGAGATTTCTTGTTACTGAATTCAAATGAAACCAATAAACCTAAAGCGTGAAAGGCAACCATCGTAGCAGAGGGGAGGCTGGAATTTAAAGAGAGAAGTTGGCTGTAGAGCCTGGTCTTGGCAGGAAAAGCTGAGGTTGTCCTGAAATATAAGCGATGTGAAATCTTCTAAAACTGAAGGCAGATTATGTAGGATGTAAAGGAGACAAGAAACCAAAGGGATGATGCTCAACTGCCTCTGTAGCAGGGTGGTTTACTGACACTCCTTTTCAGATTACTGTTATCATGGCTGCCTCATATGGAAGCATCAGTCTTTTTAAGAAGAGCTCCAGAAACTGTATGCAGAAATAAGAGACTGGTGCTTCTGAGGAGACATTTGTGATTCTGGGACTGAGGGGTAGCAGTGTTCTCCCACGGTGTGTATAGAGCTTTATTCAGTCAAGATTCTAATGGTTACAGTGGTCTATGTTTCTGACCTACCTGATGATATAGCACTTGTATTAAAGTTGAAGGAAGTGAGTGACAGGACCCTGGGTGTGACTTTTATGAAGAAAGAGAAAGCTGCCAGTGGCAGCAACCCTAACATTTACCTTCTGACCCTTGCCTTCTAATCCTATCCCTAACCCTAACCCTAACCATATAATCCCTAAACCTGAGCCAACACTAACCCTTTAACTCTAACCCTCTGACCCTCTCTAACCCTACCCAGCCCTAATGATAGCTGGGTATCAGGCTCCTCTAGAGCAGTTCTCTGAAAATGAATATGTTATGGCCTAGAACATGAACATGCGTTCCCCAGTTATGAACACCAGGCCATTGCATCGGTTGTACTGGGGATAAGTAGAGCTAAGAGAGCTTGAGAAAAGAGCCTGCAGTCTGTCTATCCTAAAGAGTAAACAGCTGAGAAGTACTGTGGCCAGCTAGGAAGGGAGTTTCTTCAGGTTGCTGGCTAGCTGTCCTTCAGAAATGCCTGTCAGCCCCTGAAGTCCAAGGCTTTAAAAAATGACTGACACTGACATTGCATGAGAGAATTTTAATCTGAATAAAAAAATTAGATATGGCAATTCTTACACTTTGATATGAAAAAGACTTTAACCCAAGTCCACCTCAGTTTACTTTTCTTGACAAATAAATTTGATAACAGTGAATATTGTATAGAATAAGTTTAAGATTTGAGAACTTAAAAGCCAGAAAATTAGGTTTAAGAATCCATCCTTAGATTCAGAGAATCAAAGTTTTGTTGTTGATCAGGACCTGTCTATTCCTCACAGTCGAGGCTCCAGTTTCACACCTCCTTCTCAGACAAG
>LOEQ01012073.1:30874-43159 GCA_001685075.1 Bramus lutescens
AACAGAGGTAGAAGCATACTCATATACAATATTCAATATAATTTAACTTTGTATTAATATACTAGAATTGATACCAATATAATTGTCTAAAAACAATAATTCACAAATACCAATCTATTATCCCATCACCAATTATCCCTCTTTTTTTCCAAAAACATCCCGAGCCTATAAAATACCTCCCCCATCCCTCAACCACATACCAATTATAACCAACCCCTAAATGATGTCTCTAAACCTGAGGGCAAACTCTGCTGGGAGAGGGAACATTGTCATCTAAAATTGCTTCCAGTTGTCATGGGGGCGACGTTCTTCCTAGGGGGTCCTATGAAAGTAAACGATGGTTAAATTACAAGATTAATATTTGGTCTGGTAAAATTGCAAATAGTCTCTGAGTGTTTTGTAGAGGTCTGGCCAGAGTGTTGTAAAAGATGTGCACCATTTCCGCTAACCATGTTGGAACCGTCTTGTGCAGCTGGTATCAAAAAACAGGTCTTGTATTAGCGCTATCAGCATCATGATGTCATATTAACCAGGTGGAGTTGATGGTGTGGGGTCCCATCTTTTTTCTGGAAACTTTAAGGATTACTGTAGAAAAATTTATTGTTTTTTATGGGAAACTTAAGCATTATCTATATAGACATATACGGACATATATTTTAATGAAAAGTATGATAAAAACAGAAACAGATATGAGAAAAGGCAAAGAAAGTTTATAAATTATTATTATTATTACTATTGTTCTGTCCCATATCATGGCTCTTGAGATGAGACAGAAACTCTGGGATCTTGTTCTAGATAACCATTGTTCTAGAAAACTTGCTCCAGATAACCACTGTTCTAGATGACCATGGTTCTAGATAGCCATTGTTCTAGATAACCATTGTGCTAGATAACTTGTTCTAGATAACCATGGTTCTAGATAACCATTGTTTTAAAACAACTTGTAAAGCTACTTCTCATTTTCTTACTGTAATAGAATCTTGGGAGGCAGTAGAGAGAAATGAGTCAGAGTGATTGAAGGATGAATGTAGAAGTTATTGCTGCTGATTTATTTTTTACTGCTGCTAAGCACACATGAGTTCTTCACCCTTCCTCACAGTTATTTGAGGGTCCACATACCCTTAAGAAAGATCCATTCCCATAGAAAACTGAAGACCTGTATACAAGATGCACGATATACAAAGTCATGGAAATCTTGAACATTCGTAAACTAGATTTTCTCCAACTGTCACTGAATTTAATTTCTTTAACTTTGATTGAAAGGGGACACCATAGGGAGACATTTACAGAGTGCCTGACACTGTGTACTGATTGACAGAGGCTTCTGAAAAATCATAGTTTTTTGATTGCCTTCTCTAGGTACAGAGGCCACCCCCATCTTTTTTTTTAACAAGGGCTAAGAAGCAAATATGAAGTGATAAGCTGTTCAGATGTGCCAATTAATCCCAAATATGGGCTAAGGATGTAGTTCATTGAGGAAGAACTTAACAGACATGCCCAGTCCCTAGGTTCATTCACTCTCTAGCACAAGAAGGAAAATCTAAAATTAGAACATTGGTCATTTAGTGAAAGCCCTTGGATAATCAGCATGGCAGCTTTGAATGTCCAGAGAGAAAGGTACACGACCTATCACTTCCTTGTTGGCACAGCCCTAGGCAAAGAAGCCACAGTAACAAGGCAGGGTAGTTGTTAGCAAAGGAGGACTGCCACCCTCAGACACAAGATGTCAAATAGACACACCTTCATAGAGCTTAGCCTAATGAATACAATACATCTACAGCAGATGTTCTAGCCATTTGGGCATGGCAAGATAAAGCTGACTTGTCAGTCTCTGTCAGAAATAACTAAGATTCTGGAGGACAAAACTAAGAATGAATAATTCACTGTGAAGAACAGCCATTTCTAATAATTAAAACCAGGATAAATTTGAAAACATCGCAAGGAATAATTACACTTCCAGAATTCAACTTCACAAATTTCTGTACAGAGCCTAATTTGCATAAAGTACAAATTGATAATAAGGACATTAGCAGCTTATTCTAAGATTGATGTAATAAAAGGTAGGAGATCCTTGAATAGGTGGGCAATGGCTAACATAAGCAGAGTTATGTGCAAACAAAGAAAGAGTTGGTGCCAGCAGCAGCATCTTTAATGCCGTTGCATCAACTGAAGATATAAGAGGCATGGAAAGCAACTGCGCTGTAGCACACCAGTGCTGCTGGGCTCTGCTTCTGGAGGAGAACAACAGTGCAGTAGGGCTCAGCTTTGCCTTTGCTTCTCCTAGTGACCATTCCCAGGGAAACTGGTCAGGGAGCCCACACTGTCTACAGATCACCAGGGAAATTTAGTCTCAGCCTGCAGGAACACAGGTCTCTTATTTTAATTGTACATAGATACATTGAGTACAATTTCTCTCCCTCAACTCTTCCCAGTTCTTCCTCACCTCCCCACCTATGCAAGTCCACACCCTTGCTTGCATTATCTCACCAGAAAATAGAAAACTTTTTTAAAAGAAATTATTATTATAAAATAAGATTAAAAAAACTTCTGAATAAGGGAAACAAATGAAAAGAAGAAGAGATAAAGAGCCAAAGAACAAGCACAAGAAACACATACAGACACAAGGCATACACATTAGCACACATAGAAATCTCATAAAGATACAAAATCAGGAACCATAATATAGAAGCAAATGTCCTGTAGGGAAAAAGAAAGAAAGGAAGGAAGGAAGGAAGGAAGGAAGGAAGAAAGGAAGGAAGGAAGGAAAGAAGGGAAGAAGGAAAAAGAAAGAAGAAAAAATAAAAATGTCAGATAAAGCATTATGAGACAAAAATACCTCTAAAAATACCATTGATGCTGCTCTGTGTTGGCCATCTACTGTGGGCATGGGGCCTGTACTTGGTTTGTATATTCTGTTTGAGTAAACTAAGTTTTCTCTTAAGAGCAGTTAACAATTGGAGATGGCCTTCAGGTTAGGGATGGACTTTGTTTTGTTCCACATTTCTCTAAGTAGAGAGCTGGGCTAATGAAGTCCAAGATGCTTGCCTGGTGCTTACTGAGACCAGGAGCATTTCTGGACAGGAAGAGCAGGTCTTGTCTGGCCAGAATGAACTAGAACTCAAGTTTTAAGGGAGAAGGTTTTGGATCCTGCAACTTTTAATTTTTCCTCCATCTATGAGGAAAAAAACTGATATTGTGTTAGCCTCTCTAGTGAGGTCACAGGTTGACTTGGTACATACCTTGATTTCTGTTAGTCTAAAAGACAGGTGTCTAAAAGGGGTGGAGGGGAGGAGTATTAGAGCAAATGGAGACTCAGTTTTATACCTAGTACACATCCAAGAGAGGAAGGAAACAAAAACAAAGAATGAACAAGTAAGAAAAGGTAAGAGAGAGAATAAAGGGAAGAGGAAAAAAGATGAAACTCATTTTTGTGTTTCTACCTCATCCAAATAATCCAAAGTTAATTTGTTTTGAGCAGTACAAAACTCTCTGAGCCTCTAGAAAATTTCCTGTTGTGTGGAAGCTTGTAAGCAGTCTGACTGAGCTGATGTATGCCTTGAATTTTTTTAACAGACTTAATTCACTTATTTTTCTTGTATAAAAAGCCTTATGTGGTGGTCACAGCTGGAGCTGAGTGCTCTGAACAGAGACTCTGGTGTAGATTTTCACAAGATGCTCAGTTAATTCCTTATAAGGAGACTGGTGAATACAATCTCTTTCCAAAGGTTGAGGATCAGGTAGGTCTTTGAGATGGCATCAAAGGTGGCCTTGACAGAGCTGCCAGGGAGGCAGTGCAGCCCCTGCCTGATGTGTAGCAGACATCAGTACTGGCTATCATCAGTAGTTTCTTGGGCCAAGGAGCAGAGACTATGCCAGTGCCTCTGGGGAGCAGGAATGAGATGCACCAATACAGTCACAGAGCCCCGTCTCTTTGCACAGAACAGTGTGGGCCTTGCCAGTCTTGTTCCTCCAGTAGCTGCTCTGCACAGGGACAATGGAAAGCTTGGCCAGGATGATTGATGTTGTTGGCTGCCTCCTTGGAGTACATAACACTGAGACCACCATGATCATTGCAGTCCCCAATCGCAGCAAGAACCTTGAACCTGGTCTGCTGGCTGCTTGAGTCTGCTTCTGCACTGGCATGATCTTCAGAACCTCATCCTTTAGGGATGCTCCCACAGGGGGATGGGGGGGGCAATTAATTTTGGATTCCTTAATGGCCATGGAGAACAAGTAGATGTCCTCCAGGAACTTGCTCTTCATGTCCTTAACTCAGCAGCCCAGCTTGGTGACAGGGATCCAGTCCTTTGGCTTTACCTCCGCCAGCCAGTGTTGACCACAACTGCAGCCCTTAAAACCACTGCAGAATCCACCATGGAAGCCATAGCAGGCTCCTAATCCTGGTCCCCCAGGTTCTCCGGCTGCACTGCGCTGATGCTGCACTGTCATCATCCGTGGTTTGTTGAAGAAGAAGTTATGCCTTGAATTTTTGTTGTTGTTGTTTGTTTTGTTTTGTTTTTTGAGTAGCTTTGGAGCCTGTCCAAGAAGTAACTCTTGTAGACCACGCTGGCCTCGAACTCATAGAGATCCACCTGCCTCTGCCTCCTGAGTGCTGGGATTAAAGGAGTGTGCCACCACCCACGGCCGGATATATTCCTTAAAATTTTAACCTTCTGTTTTTTGAGAAAAAATAGAGCAATTAGATCACTAAAGTGAACCTTTGCTGGTCCACGGAAACACAAAGGCAAGTCCAAACACAGCAATCAGAATGGCAAGAACACACAGTTTATAGGTTTCAGTAAGTTTCCTCACTATAAACCAGCCAAGCTCTTGGTGAAGGCTTCAGATTACAACAGTCGCCCTCATTCGGAGAATCAGAATCTTTGTGTATAATGACTGGCCCAAGTTATCCCAGAGTAAATTAGCTAACCAGTTTCCAACTGTTCAGTCTACCTTAGAACACAAGAGTCAGAAGAAATATAGACATAAAATGTTCTCTTTTATTTTGTGCAAGTATAAGATAGTCTGAATTGTCATGAAAACTTTGCTATGGTGTTGGGGAATATTATTTTCAGGTGTGTAACTTTTGTTTACACTGTATTTGTTTAACTCTGTGTTACTGTGCCTGTCTAAAACAATTTATGGTCCTAATAAAGAGATGAATGGCCAATAGGGAGGCAGGAGCAAGGTTAGGCAGGGCTGGTAGACAGAGAATATAAACAGAAGTTTAAATCTGAGAGAACAAGCAACAAGAGAACCAAGAGAGGACACCAGAGAGGGACCAACCACCAAGCTACACAGCAAGCCACAGAGAAAGAAGTAAAGAAATGTATACAGAAATAAATAAAGATAAAAAAACAGAGGCAAAATGAAGTGGTGATAAGTTAATATAAGAAGAAAAACTGACAGGAAATAAGCCAAACAAGGTTAGACATTCATAACTAAGAATAAGCCTCTGTGTGTGATTTATTTAGGAATTGGGTGGTGCCCATCCTCAAAAGCCAAAAGAGTAAGAACTAACACAACATTATGGCTTAAAACTTACTTGTATTTCTAGCTTGCTGAAGTTGGGCCAGAGTATGAGATCACTCTATTGTTTTCAACTGTCATAAGGCAACCTTTGCATCTAATGAGTTTATATCTCTCCTAGATAAACAGTAGAACTAAGTTACCATTCTTAGAGCAACCAAGAAATGGCTCCTTACCAAGATTTCTGTCTTCTGGGCTGGGAAGACGCCTCATTGGGAAGAGGTGTCTGCTGCCGAGGCTAATGGCTGCAGCTCACGTTCTTGGATTCACTGGTGAAGGGAGAGAACTGACTGCTGCGAGTAGTTCTTTCACATACACTGCAGCATGTCCCCATACACACCAGATAAATAGAGTTTCCAATATTTTCTGTTTTCTGTGGATTGGATGAGGAGCCTTGGGTTGGAATTAATTTTGAAGGCTTCCCTGGTGTAACAGAAGGCAGTGAATGTACTATTTCCTGCCTGTGACTTCTAGAGATTAGGGTAAAGGAAGAAATGATCAAAACAACTATCATTTATTGAGTTTCTACATGCTGAGGACCAGAGTAAGTCCAAATTTATGCATATTATGCAATTTAATCCTCACAGAAAATTTGGGTGGGTTTTAGTGTTATTATAAATAATATTTTTTACTATTTGTAAAATTTTGAACTTTCAAGCCAATTAACTTTATCCCAAGTTAAACCTGAAGTAAAGGTAAAATTTAAAGTAAGGTTAGCTTACTTGCTAGTCACCATCACTTTGCCCACTATATTACAAGACTGTAGATTGTATGCTTTACTCTCTTCACGCTGCACAAGATAATCTCTGATTTTCAGCCTGCTTCCAAAATTGGGCAGAGAGTACAAGTGGAAAGTCTGAGAGAGGCACTGGTTGGACAACAATTGGCCTCTGGTGTTTGAATTAATGTTAAAATCTACCATTAATATAAAATCATAAACCATAATAGTTGAAGGAATCTTAGAAGGTTGTGTGACTGGTACTTTAGTATTCACTGAAAACCTAGTATGAGCTAGACAGTGCACTAGAGAATGGAGAAGTAAAAGAATAAACTCCCACTGGAAGAACTCACATTGTAAAAAGAAATACATAAACAAAGGTAGCAGTGAGGGATGTACAAACTAGTGGGGATGATGGCTGTGTAACAGTCACAAAGACTTTCCATGAAAAAAAATGTTTATTCTGTATCTTCAAGGATAAGAAAGTATATAACAAATAAAGTTACATGAGAATGAAGCCAAAAAGGAGGGAAAATTTGAAGGAAAGACCTGAGCTATAAAATCATATGGACGGCATGAGGACTGATGAGGAGTTCAACATAAAATTGAGGTTACTTCCCCCATTCTATACACATGGGGATTAAGCAAGACCTGGGAAGAAAGGTAGGGTTCACACAGGTGTAGTTTGCCATGAAGGGAAAAAAATACCTCTCAAACTTGACTTACTAATATTATTTTTTAAACTAGCTTCAGACCAATAGCATTCATGGTTACAGAAGAAAGAATCTCTGGATGAACTGAAAATTGCCTTGTCATTGTTTTCTCCATAATCCCTTTAAATTGCAAATCAAGATTCCCACAGGACTGAGTGGGGGAGGGTTGTCCTTCTGTGTTTAAGATAAAAAAGTAAAGGCAGGATGGAAATAAACTGATAAGTCTCCTATGTGTCTTTGTGTCTAAGTAAGCAGGAAAGACTGAAAAGAAATTCTAATTATGATTAAAATAAAGGCCAGTTCCACTAAACATCTGTCTCTTAGTGATAGCAGTACGCATAATGGAAATAATAAGGCAGCTAGTTTGCTAGCACTGCTGGTCAACATTAGATGTACTTCCTCGGTGAGTCAGATTTAGAATGCCAATGAGATCAATTTATGTGATTACAATTAATAAACTAATTAAGAAATACATACAACTCAAGAGGATATTATCTAATAACTAGCTCCAAAGAATGAGGATCCTAGCAAAGAGGGAATTAAATAAAGATCTGCTTAGAGAACATCTATCAGTAGGATAGGGTCTGTTTAATGAAGTCAGGTATATGTGCACCAAGGACACTGGCTTAAAAGTAAAGGTGGAAAATGAGACACAATTCTAGGGGTTTTATGCCATTATAGCCTGAAGAAGCAAGGTCAGGAGTAGGGTGCAGAAAGAAAAAGAAAGGACTCTTGGTGTACATTGGACCTGAGTCTGTCCCTCTGCCCTCTTCTAGAGATGAGCTGATAAGCAAAAATGCTGTCTTTCTTCATTTGTAAGACTAGATAATTGAACTGTGTAATCTTTATGTGTCTCTGCATCTCTAAAAATTGCTTTATAAACACCACACTCTTTGGGTAAAAGCCTCACCCTCGCCCCTGGCATCCATACACCCAAAGAGTCTGGGATGTTTGGGTGGAAGTTCTATCCTCTGCTGGAAGATGCCTCAGTCCAGACTCCACTTCTGAGAAATTCCACCAAATGATGACCCCCTCGGCAGAGATGCTCAATACCACTCCCACAGGGTATTTAAATTGTACTCCAGAGAACAAACACATGGTTTTCTGGTCTTCCTTTTTCTGGCATTCTGGAAAGCTATCCAAGAGCATTGGTATTCATTAAATCTGGGCTTTTTCTAATTTGGTTTGATTTGGTCTGATTTGAATTATTGCTATGGCAGAGAGGTTTATCAGGGTGCAAAAACTGTTCATCTGGAGGTTCCACGAAGGGGGCTGTTTTTCCCACTGGCCCAGAGCTACAAGGTGGGAAACCACCCTTCTCCCTTGCACCTGCTCTCTACCAGGCTAAGATCAGCTTTGTCTGCTTAAGTTCCAAGTCATTGCCTTACAGGCCTACGGCTGCCTGACAAGGCAGGTCCTTGCCCTGTGGGATAAGGGACTGTCTTGTCCCTGTGGAATTTCTTTTTCAGGAGATCTATTCTAGGTATTTCTCACACGCCTCTGTTTTTTTGATCCAAAATCTACCACAATGGATGCATTGCTCTAGGCATAGACTTGAAAAATAGGTACCTACAATTCAAGGCCTGGTCCCCAAACACCCTTGAGCTGCCTTTTACAAAATCTTTTTAAATTGGGGCTATCTCACCTGTCCCTTAACACCTAAAAATTTTTGCCTGTTGTGGGAACTAGTAAACAAACCTCCCATATGTACATGCTTTCTGGATGCTGTGCTTCTGTTCCCCCTCCCCACCCTCTTTCCTAATTCTTTCAGTTTTCTGTTTGTCTGAATTCCTGGCTTGTGATCTGGTCATGCTGGGATTTTCCGTACAACAGATGCATTCTCCTCCACCCAGTCCTCCCACCCTGAGCTGCATAAGTGTTCTGTCCTTACGTTTCTGTTATCCTTTACAATATCTGCTAATCTGGTCCTTAATGGGACTTCCTGTGTGCTTGCCTGGCTTCTGCAGCCTACTCCAGGATTTTAAGATGGTCAACTGACAAAGTTTCCTAAAAAAAGTTCTGTTTGTCTGTCTGTTAATATATATGTGTAAATAAAGTGGCCACAGTATACTCTCTCTCTCTCTCTCTCTCTCTCTCTCTCTCTCTCTCTCTGTGTTTGTTTTAAAATTTGTAAAACTTGTAACTCCAGATTATAACAGCTCTGGAAAAATACAAACATGTGGATAACTGCCATATTTGGTTGAGGTCAAAGTAAAAACCTCAGCACCATCTTCGGTAAAAGTATCCATGTGTGCTGACCCTACCAAGGAGACATTCTGCCTCTAATATACTTTGGCTTACTAAAATCTTCCTTCAAATCTTGCCTTTACTGACATTGGTAAGCTGTAACTGATTGGGTAAACTATTTGTCTAAATTAAATTTATACCTAATTTGGATATACCTGACAGGTAATGGTGCCCTGATTCTCAAGTGCCTTTATAGATCTGAAAGTATGGCATTTAACAGAAGAACTTCTTATGACAGAGACATGCCAGCTCCTGCAGCATCCCATAGCTCCTCCAAGAAGATGCATGGTTGCAGAAGACCTTCCACCTGGAGGCTTGCCTTTGGGTATGGCAATGCCACCCACACAGTGAAAGCTGCCTTCTACCTCATCAACTTCCCTATGTCAGGGAATTGATTGTCTCATCCTGTCAAGACAGGTTCACTGAACCCTACCCCAACAGGAAAATTTGCCAGGCCTCCAGGGCTCAGCAGTTAAAGGTAAGTACTGCTTCTAAGACCGGTATTTGCCAAAGACCACAGAGAGATTTGGCATCGCCTGTGTAGTAAAAAAGGTTGTCTCACTTCTGCTCATCTGCTTATCCCTCTTAGATCTGCCTCATGGCATTTGATGACTTGAGGTACTGGTAGTTCGTTACTTCATTTGTTAAGTTCCCTGCTAAAAATAGAATACAGGTGTGCCTCTTTCACAGGCTTCATAGCCCAAAATTAACAGGTTTCAGATGTATCTTCAGAGGTTCAGAGGTTCCAATTTCCTTTAATTGTCTTCTAACATGTTAATGCCTTTTAACCTAAAGCCACAGCCTCTTGCTATGACATCAAGAAGTAAATCTGTTTCAGCTGTCTTATAGATACCTGCAGGTTCCTGGAAAAAGTTCTGCTGCTGTATCAAGAAATTTGGTCTGTTGAAAACTACCAGTCTCCAGAACCTATTTTTATCCCACCCATTTTCAGGCATATTTTACAGGTCATTCCTCCTGCCTGGGCCAAGACCAGCCTGCAGAGGGTTCTCTAGATAACACCAACACCTATACCAGCACACCAGCTCCTGGGACTTCATTATTGGTACCACCTCTCCGGACTCAAATGGGCACATACCCAGCAACTAAAATTTAGTTTTAAAGGGCATATCTCCCCTCATCTCATTCATTCACCCTTGCCTCTATGGTACAACCAGGGCACTTCTCTGACCCATTCTTTCTGGGAGTTAATGACCCTTCCCATGGCTAGCCCCATTCATATAACAATCCATATTTTCTCCTAGTAGGCTGCCTTCTCATCTCCCTCAAGGAACAAATGCCTAAGATCTCCAGGATGGCAATTAATAGGATGCCTCTCCAGCCACACCTCCCGCTGAACATGAGCCCACCAACTCCCAACTCTCCCTTCCCCCATGTAGCCCCACGCCTGCAGGAAGTAGACAGACTTGAGCCCTGTCCCTATACCCAAAGAGCCTGGGTTGTTTGGATGGACGTTCCATCCCAAACCCCATCCCCTGGGAGTTGCCTCAATCCATACTCCACCTCCGAGAAAGCCTGCCAAATGATGACCCCCTCGGCAGAGATGCTCAATACCACTCCCACRGGGTATTTAAATTGTACCCCAGAATACAACATGTGGCTTTTTGGTCTTCCTTCCCCAGCTCCTCTCTGGGGGACTGGAAGGCCACTCAGGAGTGTTGGTATCCATTAAACCTGGGCTTTTTCTAATTCGGTTTGATTTGGTCTGATTTGAATTATTGCATTGTCAGAGAGGCATATTAGAATGCAAAAACTTTTCACATACCTTAATAATTACAACCTCAAAGCCCTGAAATTGAATTCATGGACAAGAGCAAGAAGTAAGCATAGTACCTCTTATAAAAAAGATCAAACATTCCCCTCAAGTTTAGTACCCTCATGGGAATGGTTCCTGCATTAAACTACAAAGTATCTCTGCTAATGAAGCCATTGCCTATTAACTTATGGTTCCAGGGACAAGCAAGAAAGCAGCCTCCTGACAAAACCTTAAATTACAACACTACACACTGTACCCAAACATGAACTCGAATGCACACACAGATACCTCCACAGCCCTCTAAAATGCTTCAAAATTCATGGATGTATCTAGGCATGTCTAGTTTGGTTAGAACTTTGACAGACTAACACAGAGAGAAGCAAAAGTTTATTCTTTTTTTCTAGATAAAAAAACAAGGTGATCAAATTGGAAGTAGGAAGTCATTCAAGTTCTCAGGCTACATACACACATGCGCATGTATATATACACACACACCTATGTGCTCACCTGCATGTGCGCACACACACACACACACACCAGTAAAAACAATATGTGAGTAATTACTGAATAAAAGTACTTGTTAGGTTTCATTTGAGGTTTGTTTTAACAAAGCTGTTCATGTGAAGAAGGGAGGCATCATATCAGGGCAATACATAAAATCAGTTACAATGAATCCCAAGTCAATCATAAAAGTATCTAGGGTCTACAAGAGCTAACTCCAGGATAGGCTCCAAAGCTACAGAGAAACCCTGTCTCAAAAAACAAAAACAAAAAAAACTAAAATAAATAAAATTGAATTCACTCATTCACTCCCCAGAATATCAGGATAACATCTCTTTTTTCACAATTGTGATGTGTGGTAAAAGGCAAAGTAGTGACTAGAAATTTGAATCCAGGCTTTAGTTCTTGACTTTGGACAAGTCCCCTTCTTGGAACTTGGGTTACTTGTTTGTAACATGAGTATGGTGATGACCTGTGAAATCTTTCCAAGTGATAGTACAATAATTTTAGACTAAGATAACAGAGGTTCATCTGAAAGGAATGTCAAGACAGCTGCAAGGCTTGAAGGTTTTGTCAACTTTTGTTGAGCATGGAGCACAACTAAAGGTAGCAATACTGGTATGTAAGAATATCATGGGACTGAGCTCCCAAGGTCCAAATGAGGAGCAGAGGGAAGGAGATCATGAGCAAGGAAGTCAGGACCACGAGGGGTGATTTCACCCACTGAGACGATGGGGCTGATCTAATGAGAGCTCACCAAGGCCAGCTGGACTGGGACTGATGGAGCATGTAATCAAACCGGA
>LOEQ01012074.1:0-17538 GCA_001685075.1 Bramus lutescens
AAGAAAAAGAAAAAGAAATTAGTCCATTTTCAGTTTAGCCTCAGCCAAGTTCTTAGGATGAGAGCAGAAAGCAACCACACTGTTGCCCAAAATATCATAAGATCACTAGTCGCTACTGTTGTTCCTCTATGAAACATTTTGAGTTTGGCCTCCATAGTCCTTGTTGCACTCAGCACTGTCTTCCAAGCTCCTATTAGAATGGCTCATTCAGTTCTGCTAATGATGTTTAACCATTTTTCTAGCCCAAAGTTTCAGAGTGTTCCATATCCTTCAAACCCAGATGGTCAGATCTGTCAGTGTACATAGTCCACTCTCTGGTACCAACTCTGTCTTAGCTTTCTGTTGCTGTGACAAAGAGCTGTGAGCAAGGTTACTAATAAGAGGAAATTGGATACTATGGTCCAGGAGGGGAGGGGTAAGAGTCCATCACCGTCAAGGTGTGGAGCATGACAGGTAGGCAGGCATGGCAAAGGAGCCCCAACTGAGAGTTCACATCTCAACCCACAAATAGGAAACAGAGAGCACACTGGGAATGGCGCAAGTCTTGAAACCTCAAGGTCTGCTTCCAGTGACACACTTCCTCCAACAAGGCCATCCCTCTCAATCCTTCCCAGATAGTTCTGTTAACTGGGGACCAGGTATTCAAACTATGAGCCAATGAACCATTCCCAGTCAGACCACCATGCATTCTTTGGATAAGAGCTATGACTAGACTTTAGATGACTTCATTGAACCTTAAGAACACAGTAGTACACTTATAAACTGAGAGTTGCCTAGATATAAATATAGGCTTGGTACTACAAGGGCAAAGACATTGGTAAACAGGGTTGTGAGATTTCCCATAAGATTCTCTGCCTGTGGTTCTATACACAGAATGTAGTGTCACAATGTTATTGCTAAAACTTCCCCATATGTAATAGCCTTCTGCAGATTAAAACCATTAAACGTGGTTTCCGCTTTGTAATTGTTCTACCCATATGTTATAGTTGGACATGTGAGATGTAAATATGTTTAGGTCCTTTAGGGAATGATTCAAGGTGAAATACAATGTGGATAACACATAAAGTCAGCACTGTATTCTTTTGCATTTCAGTCTGATGCTGATGTCCCTGTACAATGTGAGCATCAATTCAAAAGGCTTGAAATATATCAGTGAGAGTCCTGGATTTATCCCTTTGCTGCGGTGGCTTTTGAATGGTAAGCAGTGTTCTGCTATGTTCTTGTATAGTCAGTCACGTGCTAACCCAGCTGGAGGAGGTATTGGTGTATTAGAAATCAGGAACCATTTTCTTACAGTGTTTACTCTTTAAAAATGACTTTTCTCTTTTGTTGGTGTGGCTTCTGGGGATGGAAGAGAAAGAAGAAGAATATTCTTTTGTGGTGGCAGCTTTCAAACCTTGGTACCCTCAGACACTGGGTTCTCAAAGTCCTGCTCCTCCCCAAATAACTTCCTACTCTAGAAAGCCAACTGGTATACTAGTAGTTCCTCGTTATGTTTCTCAACTATAGATTTTAGTTTTAGTTGTGACCTTTGACACAAAGATCATTTTATAAAACAGCACAAACATTTCTCTTTCAGAATAGTAGATATGTGGTAGACATGGAAGGAAAAGTCCAGAAGTCTAGGCAGAATGAAATAGGAGACTCGTGAAGTTGCATATGGATGTGTCTTCAGTTGTAAATAAAATGAATCTTACCTTAGTGCTTCCTTTCTTGTTTACCTTCATCACTAATTTAGCCTAAAGTTTTGTCCCAATTTCACCATAATTATAAAGCTTAAAATGTATACATGTCATTCAAATATTCAAGTGACAAAAGTGGAATTTTTTTAATTTCAAATTAATCGGTTTTGAACTTTTGTTACTCTTGATATGAATACCTTTTTTCTAATAGTTTTATTGAGGTCCAATGATTGCATATATCTTAAATGAAAAATTGATCATTTGAGTGCAAATATCTACCTTTAAAATCATTATCATAGTCAAGGTAATGAAAGCATCATCCCACAAGGCCATTTCCCCTTCCCTCCCACCTGCCTCTCACTTTTCAGAGGGCCGCTCACCTCTTTTCTACATTGTAGTTTAGTTTCTATTTTCTACAGTGATTATTATATCTTACTAGTTCACTGATTCCTGTTATACACTGTTCAGTTATGCAAATGAACCTTTTGGGTTGTTTATACAGCTTTGACATGTTACAGACACAGAATCTTTCTTTTGCATGGAGATGTGTTGGTATTTTTTGGGGGGGTAGATCCTAGGCACAGAATTACTGGGTCATATGGAAGAGGTATATTCACGTTTTAAACTGTTAACTGCTCTGCCATTCACATTCCCACCAGAGGATACAGTACCAACTGCTTGTCCTCACAGTTCTAGGTCTGCTCATACCATTTAGGTTTTGATATTCCAATAGAGATGACTTGGTACCACATTGTTGCATTATTACTAATAGTGTTTGCATCAAAGTAAGAAATAAAAAGGAGGACATGACTGCTCCTGGGTATGGTAGAGGCGAAGGTTTGTTGTAGTTATGAGGAAGAGCATCTCCAAAGACAGAGATATCTGGGAGAGCCAATAATGCACATGATCCTGAGCTGGGTCATATGAGGAGAGGCGGGAAGTGAGAGCTAGGAGACCAGGAGACCAAAGGGCGAAAGAGTCAAAAAAAAAAAAAACTGGCATAGCCCAAATGGTTGGATTATATAGGGAAGGGCCGCTGGGGGAAGGGCAACTCATCCTTGTCCTTAAACTGAAGATTAGGGTAGTGTGCAGGGCATATCAGCCAGGACCCTGTAACAAACAGGTAAGGGACTAAGGGATGATGGGAAAACCTGGTGGCCAGGGTCCATTTTGATGTGTTAAATAGGCACCTCAACCATTCGTCCCAAGATTGATACTAAGTGTTGAACATGTTTACATGTATTCAAATCAATCGTGATAGTGTTGTCATCTTAAGAAGCATAAATCCTTAAGGGGCTGGAGACATGGCTCAACAGTTAAAAGCACTGGCTGCTGTTCCAGAGGACCCGGATTCACTTCCGAGCACTCACAACTAGCTCATAACTGTCTGTAGTTCCAGTTCCTGGATATCTGATATTCTCACACAGGCAGGTAGGCAGGCAAAACACTAATGCATATAAAATAAAAATAAATAAATCATTAAAAAATTTTAAAATAATAGCCAGGCGGTAGCGGTGCATGCCTTTAATCCCAGCACTTGGGATGCAGAGGCAGGAGGAGGATCTATGAGTTTGAGGATAGCCTGGTCTACAGAACTATTCCAGGACAGCTAGGACTGTTACACAAGGAAACCCTGTTTCAAAGAAAGAAGAAGAGGAGGAGAAGCATAAATTCTCTATATTTTTTCCAATGTTTTGGCTGTTTCTAAGACTTTTGCCATTAATTTGAGAATAAATGTGTCACTTAGTACAAACAAGAAATCCTTTTAGAAATTTTATTGGGTGTCTGTTGAATCAGTAGTTTATTTAGGGGAGAATTGATATATTAGCAATATTGAATCTTCTAAGCCAGGAGCCCAGGTGTGTAGGTAATTCTCCTGTGTCTGTATGTCCTAGGGCATTTGAGGAATGTATGTAGAGTGGACATCCTTGCAGTGAGTGTAGAGGTATTCTCTCCTACCAGAGCAGAATGTGTTTGGCACATTTGTCATGAAGATATATAACTCTAGGGAACAGATCAGGCACGCTACTATTCATGTGAAGAGATGTGGATTCTCTAAGCGGGGTCCCAGTGCTGAAATGCAGTCTATGCCATGTGCAAAGTCTGTCTCATTCATTGGATCTTGAGCCAGCACAAACATGGAGATTCTGGCTGTAGCTATGACTAAGAAGTTCTGTCTCAGACAGCAGTGCATCGTCTGTTAGGATCCTTCAAAATGTATCATATATCTTGTAAATACAAGTAGAGTGAAACCCTAAGGTTCCACATCTTAAAGGCTGGTTAAGTAGGCTTTAGATCCATGTGCCCCAAGCCTGGATACCCAGTTAAACAGCCTTTTTTTTCTTGAGAATGCATCATGGAACTAGGTGATTCCTGAACTTAGTGTCTGTGTGCAGATCCACAGTACTAGCCTGTAGGACTAGGGGAGATGGTTAGGGAGAAAATAATTGAAGAGGTAGTCCAAACTGAGCCATAGCTGCTGCCACTCCAAATGGACCACATATGTACTCTGATCTATTTTGTCAGTTTCTCAGACGAGGAGGCCAAGTGGCTTGCTGGAGGTTAGCAGCTGTGTGGCAGTGGAGTTGGGTTTGAACACTGACTGCCTGCTCCATGACCCTGTACCTTACCCTAGCTGCTCTGCAGGCACTGGGCAGGGCTATAAACCTCCATTCTGGAGATGGTCTACTTTAGCAGCCATTGGAACTGGCATTGCTTGGTTTTGCAGAGACTTTTGCTCTCAAACAATATGCCTAGCTCTGCTTGCATCAGTGACTATCCAGCAGCCTTTGTGAGTTGTTTGCTTGTTTATGAAGGAAGATCTGAGACTGAGTGTTCTCTGAATCCGTAACTGCTGGTCTTGAAGTGTCTGTGGGGTGAGTGAGAATCTCAGCTGAGTTTATTCTTCTCTCCTAGGTGCTCTCTATGCCTGTAGACTACCTGCCTTGACACAATAGAGTGGTTCCTAAGGCTTCTTAATCACTTTGCTACTGGGGCTGTTTGACTTTCTCGACCTTGAAGACAGTTCCTTGTTCTTTGAACACAGCAAGCACATCCAAACCCTGAGATCCTTTGCAAGTCATCTCACTTGATGCCTTTAGCTGCATTCCTTGTAAAGTCAAACAAAACATGCTGGACTCAAGTCCCAGATGCTTAACCACTGAGTTGTGTACTTTCTATTTTATGTCACTTTAATTTTAAATGTTTTAATTTTAAATGTTAATTTAATGTGTGTTTAAGTTTGCTTTTGTTGTTGCCAGTACTGCAACCTGGAACTGCTGCAGGCGGTGCTTTAGCAAGTCTGCTACTGAGCTCCTTCCCCAGCCCTGCCCTGCAGTTTAGAAAGTTGAGAGTGTGTTTTATTGTGAAGTAGGAAACAGGAGCACACTGGCTGCCTGAGAAACTGTGGTGCTTGTGCTTGGTGACTGCACTGTTTGCTCTGAGGTCCTGACCCTTTGACCTTTGACCGGGAAAGAATTTGAAGACTGGCTGTCTATACTCTTATACCATTAAGTAGATTCAGTTTGTGAAAATGTACTTGATTTTGCTCAGGATTAATAGTTTTTCAAAGGTCTGAAGCAAAGAGATTGCTAACTCTTAGAAATCAATTTCTGTGTTACCATATAATCCCATTACGGAGCTTGATGTGTTTAAAGAGAACAGCTTTAGACTCACTACACAGATGTGAATTGAAACTTTCGTAGTGGTAAACTGATCTAATCCATTAGAACTTCACTTTTCTGATCTGTACAGTGGGAGTCCACCTCAGGGTCTTACCATAATCCAGCAGGTGTCGGCTCTCCCCTTTATTTATGATCTAAGTCTCCTATGGAAACTTGTTTGCCTTTACTTTGCTTGACTTAAGCAAGTTACTTCTAAGTTTTCAGACCCTCTGCTTCAGAGAATAGTTGCTGCTGTGCTTATTATCTCTGGGAAGCTCATCTCATTCCCTCTAACCTTTGCTGGATTTCATTTTTCTTTCATTTGTTCATCTATGTGGCTGCCTTTTTCCCAGGCTGGGTTCAAATTCTTCACATTCCTCTTAAACCACAGAACTGGCACAGAACTCTAACAAATAGCTGATGAGGACAATGTGTATTTGGGTGGTGACAAGTTATGTAACTGCTAATGCAGACTAGTGTCAGAATCCCACTGGCAGCTGAGATGCTGCCTTCCCTGCCTGAAGATACAGAGCTGAATGGGCACACAGCATTCACACCCCATCTCACATCCACTTCTCTGAGTGACCTGAAGCATGGCTCACTTTACAGACTTTATAAACTTGACCTCAAAGCTTCCTCTAGAGCACCAGTCTCAGAGCCAGCTCTGTTTGATGAGTCCACATGCACATCAAATGGACATTCACATCCAATGTTTGTACGAAATTACAACCTTTTCCGTACAAGCCCTGTCCACAGTCTGCCCAGTCTCAGTGAATTTCAGCTCTCCTTCTCAACATGTCAGGCTGTTTAAGCCCTCCCAGCAACTCTTGATTTCTTCTTAGTCTGTCACATCAAGATCTAGTCTGTTTGGAATCCTGAGACTGTGCTTTTAAATTGTACCTGGGATTAGAATAGCAGGAAGTGTCCTCTGCGTCCCAAGCAACCATCATCTCATGTGAGAACCTTCTGCAGGGCTCCTTGTGGTCCAACTTCCATGTTGTGGTCCAACTCATGTTAGGAGCCAGGAATAGGAGGGAACAGGCCACCAACCAGCTTTCTTCATTGAACCAAGAGCTGAGAGAAAAATATTGTTAAAAATGCTTTTAGCTAGAATAGTAAATTGTACCCAAAGAACAAAACTCAAGTAGGACATTAACTGTATTAACTGAGAACTACTTGTTTTTGTAGTCTAGTTTAGCTTCCAAATTGTGATCCTCCTGCCTCAGCTAACTGTGTGCTGGGATTAGAGGTGTGTCAGTATAACTGAACTTCTTACTCAAACTTGAAATTCAGATTTTGTGGCTCAGGGATTGGATGACAGGAGATAAAGCCTAAGTTCAATTCTAGGTAATACCCTAATAGAGAACTCCAAAGGTCCTTACTAGACATGTTCCTCTGTACTGTGATTTTATATAGGCCTTAATAATAAAAACCTGGGGTCAAAGCTGATAGATCAGAGAAACAGAGCAACCAACCACCAGAGAGTTCTTACCTCTACCAATGCTCAGACCAAAGTGGGGGCTATCCTGTCTCTATGAATCCTCAAACTGCTGCTGTCTCTACAAAACCTTATCATCTGTCTCTATGAATCCTCAGACTGCATCTAAGCTCCTGTCTCCTCCCGCCTTATTTTCTCCTCTCCACCCATCCATATCACTCCTGTCTCCACCTCCCTAGATCTGGGATTAAAGGCATGTGATCCTAAGTGCTGTGATCACCTTTGTGTGAGCTCTGTTTCTCTTTTATACAGATTCAGTCTTGTGTAGCCCAGGGTGGCCTTGAACTCACAGAGATCCTTCTCCCTCTGTTGAGTGCTGGGATTAAAGGTGTGTGCCACCACTGCCTGGCCTCTGGCTAACTAGTGGCTTACTTCTGCACTCTGATCTTCAGACAAGCTTTACTTATTAGATTATAAACAAAATACTTACTATACTCCTCCAACTCTGGTCTTTAGGATAATATGTTTCTTTGACCCTTGAGTGCGGTAAGGGGAAAGTGTCTTTGAACAATGAATAGCCAGGCTGATTTTCATGCTGGGTTGAAGGCTTGCTTCCAATCAACTTGCCTAGGCCACTGTATCTACACATTTAGTTAGGCATTCTCACATACTTGCAAAGATGTTTTGAGATGAGATTAACTTTGAGATTGGTAGACTTGAGTAAAGCAGAGGGCCCTAGCTGACACAATAAGCTTTGTCCAGTCAGATGGAGGCCTGAGTAGNGATACACAGGCTTGCTGCTTGTGTGGCCTGCTTGTGTGAGCTGGAGTGTGGGCCTTTCCTGTCTCACCAGAAACGATAGCACTAGGTTGTGAGTCTAACGACTTCTGGTCTGGAACTGTGTGTTGTTTTTCTTTACTCTCCATTTCCTGCCTTTAATGTGTGCCAATCTTTTTTTTTGTACTTTTTAAAAAAATATTTTTTCATTTTACATACCAATTCCATCCCCCCCCATCTACTCCTCAGGTCCGGTAAGGCCTCCCTTGTGGAGTCAACTAAGTCTGGCATACCAAGTTGAGGCAGGACCAAGCCCCTTCCCTCTGTATCAAGGCTGAGCAAGGTATCCCACCATAAGGAATGGGCTCCAAAATACTAGTTCAGGCACCCAGGATAAGTCCTGGTCCTATTGCCAGCGCCCCTCAACAGATCAACCCACATAACTGTCACATGCATTCAGAGGGCCTAGTTCGGCCTAGTTTCCCAATTGTTAGTCCAGAGTCCTTGAGCTCCCACTAGCTTGGATCACCTATCTCTGTGGTTTTCCCCATCATGATCTTAACCCCTCTTGCTCATGATTGATCCCTTCTCCCTCTCTTCAACTAAACTCCAGGAGCTCAGCTCAGTGCTTGGCTGTATAGATCACTGCATCTGCTTCCATCAGTTACTGGATGTAGGTTCTATGATGACAATTAGGGTAGTCACTAATCTGATTATAGGGGAAGGCCAGTTCAGGCACCCTTTCCACTATTGCTAGGAGTCTTAGCTGGGGTCATCCTTGTGGATTCCTGGGAATTTCCCTAGTACCCGGTTTCTCCCTGTTTGCTGATCTTTAGAGTTAGTTATTTCCCTGTCCATCTGCCAATCTGTCCATTCATCCATCTTCACATCTTTTGACTGCATTTTTCAGGTGAACCATTTAGAAAAAAGTTTCTTGAGAAACTTTTGATTTTAGCCAATTTCTTAATGAATTCTCACAAGTAGGATTCCAGACTTAAAATCATATTTCTTTTTTTTTTAGATTATAATTACATCATTTCTCTCTCCCTTTCCTCCATCTAACCCCTCACATTTATTGCTCCTTGCTTTCTTTCAAATTCATGGTCTCGTTTTCACTAATTGTTGTATACATACATATTCCAAAATACACAAGTACAATCTGCCCAGTCTGTAAAATGTGAACTTGTTTTCAAGACTGGATTGGTGCTGGATAAGCAATTAGTGTCCTCTTCCTGGGGAAGGCTGTTTTCTCCACTCAGCATTTCTTGGTTACCTGCAGTTCTTTGTGTGGTCTTGAATCCTCTTTGACTTTCCCATATCCACTTTGACATGCCTATCAATTCTGTTGTCCTTGTTCAGCTCATTTTTAGCTGGTCACGTTGATGAGACTTTATGGGTGGTGTAGTTTTTGACATTCCTAAGAGAGACAATCTCACAGCAAACTCCCTGGTCTTTTGGCACTTAGAATCTCCAACATCTTCTTACATCTTCAGGCATTGCATACATGTGGCGCACACACTGTATGCAGACATGCATACTCATAAAATAAAAATAATTCTTTAAAAATGTAAACTATCATTAAATATATTAACCGTTGAAGCAGGTGGATAATAGGTAAAAACCTTAAAAGAAATAGTTGTCTCTCAGAGAAGCATCATGCATGTGGGCCGAGTCTCTGACTAATAACAAGGAGGAAATAGAGAGCACCATTATCCACGTCTTTAGTCTCCTAATGCTGGAGGTGATGTGTCCAGCAACCTGATCTTCCCTGGGGTGAACTCTGTCCCCACAAACTGTGAACCAGAGTAAGCCTTCCTCAGCACACTGCTCATGTCAGGTGTTAGACCACAGCAAGAGAAGTTAGGAACATAGAACCTGAGAGTAATCACATTTTTCTTATTAAAATTATGTTTATGTATGATGTATGTGTGTATGTGGTGCTGGGGGAGGCTAAGGTGAGTGCCACAGCACATTTGGAGGTCAGAGGATAATGGCAGGAATTGGTTCTCCCCGTCAAGCTTTCTCTGGGTTACAAGGATCAAGGTCTGTAGGCTAGACTGCTGAGCCATTGCATTGCTCCTCCCCTATCTATCTTAATGATCTCAATAACGAAAGGCTGCCTGGAGTCCTGTTCACTGCCAGAAATGGTTTGTAGAGCAAGGAGCTAAGTACCAGCTTGGCCTTTGAGATTATCAAGGCTGCTAGCAACTAGAATGTGGATGTTGTGTTCTCTAGAATGCTTCCTGCTGGATATGGGGGGAGGCATTTTTAGGTTCCCTGAGAAAATTTGAGATAGTGACCAAGCCCTGGGAGGACCAGCAGTAACCTTTATTGATAGATATCACCTGTCAAGTTTCAGGTTGTCTCCCTTGATCAAACCAGATCCCTATCAACCTGGAGCAAATCCACAGACTTTGGTTTCCTGTGGTAACAAAAGCAAAACCTCTCTCCAAAGCATTTTGATTTCCATATGACAAATACATTTTTTTTCAGTTAAGGCATTCTTAAAATATCTAGGCTGGTTTATATCAGCTGTCTCTCTTTCAATCCCATGTCTCTAAACTATCTTTTGCTCACCAGCATTCAAAAAATTCAGAATCAATACAGCAACATACAGGATCCAGACTCCCTGTGTATTTCTTTTATTTTACTTATACCCTCTTTAAAAACTTTGTTGTTTTTAAACTATTTCTTTCTTTCTATGATTGTTCATACCCTTTTTCTTTTTTCTTAAGCTTATATACATTATAAAACACACTAGAACCTATTTACAGGGTTTTTTTTTTCAGTCTGGACCTCTTTTTATGGCATATCTTTTAGCCTTTTTTACCACACAAGAAAACTTTAGACTGTTGAGCTACATCTGGATCTTCTGCATCCTCTATAGGGTGGGTCCACCTGCTCTTGGGTTGGGTCATGAGAGCCAAATCTAATGCTTGCCTACAGCGTAATAGGAGAGGTGGCCAGGAACTGCATTCAACCTTCCTAGAGCTCTAGAATGCTAATGTTTGTGCTGTGGCAAGCATTTTTACTTCATATTTTTATTCCTTCATAACATTCTGGCTGCTCAAGGGCTTACCAGGAGGAAGAAACTCTTAAAGGAGCCGTCTCCTTTTTCTTTAGCTTTCTCATGCCCTATATGGAAATACAGGCCCACATTTGGTATGCCAAAATGTAGTTGAATTTTCTTTTACTTTAGCCCCATGTTGAAATGCCAAGATGTTGTTGTTTGTTTTACTCTTTCTAATCTTTTGGCTTTTGGGATGGGCTGCCACCCAGCTCCTAAATAAAACACATGGCGGCTTATTATTTCTTATACATGTCTGGTCTTAGCTTGGCTTGTTTCTTTCAGCTTTTCTTATCTTAAATTATCCCTATTACCTTTTTCCCTTTGGGCTCCCCCCCATTTTTTACTTCTGTATATCTTACTTTCATTTTTATTCCATGGCTGGCTGGCTGGGTGATTGGCCCCTGACATCCTCCTTTCCTTGTTCTCTTGTTCCTTCTTTTTTTCTCCTCCTCATTTCTCCTCCTATTTATACTCTGCCTGCCTGCCCCACATATCCTTTCTCCTGTCTTACTATTGGCTGTTCAGCTTTTTATTAGACCAATAGGTGTTTTTGACAGGCAAAGAATAACAGCTTCACAGAATTAAACAAATGCAGCATAAACAAACGCAATGCATATTTACAACATTAACAAATATTCTAACAAATGTAAAACACTTAAAATATATTCTACAACATTCTGAGATGTTGGATCACCTGCACAATTCATTATCATTGGTATCTGGTCTCCTTGTTCTGAAAGTACATAAACTTTTAAAGGTAACATATATGTTTGTATTAATACAAGTACAGAATGTGTGATACGCACAAGTTAGCAAAGATGATTTTTGTTTTATGTTTGAGCAAGTAAAATGTATGTTACATGCTTTGTAGTTTTTCTAGATTTCTTTATATTAGTAGTCAGGATTTTCAGGGGTTCTTCCCCAATCAAACTTGATCCATATCAACCTGGAATGAATCCACAGCTTCTCATTTCCTGTGGAAACAAAAGCATAACCTCTTCCCCAAAGTAACATATCTTTTGATTTCCATTTTGAAGTTGATATTTTTAAAATATGCATGTTGGTTTAATCTAGTAGCTTCCATAATCCAGTGTCTCTTAACAGCCAAAAAATTTAAAGACACAATAACATACAGGATCCAGACTCTCTGGTATTTCCCATCTTTACATGGCTTTTTTTCTTTTATATTACTTTACTCCCTTTTTAAGGACTTTATTATTTTCAATGAGAACAATACATATTTACAGTGTACAAAGATTGTTTCACAACAGAGTGCTGGGATTAAAGGTATGTGCCACCACTGCCCAGCTCTCCAAATTTTGAAAACATTTAGTAATTTGACCAGGCAGTGGTGATGCATCCCTTTAATCCCAGCACTCAGGAGACAGAGGCAGAGAGATACCTGTGAGTTCAAGGCCAGCCTGATCTATAAATGCTAGTGCCATGGCAGTTAGGACTGTAACACAGAGAAACCCTGTCTAGAAAACTCCCCCCCAAAATTGATAATTTGAATCAGCAGCTCACTAAATTGTCTAGTTGGCTTTGAATTTGTGATCTTCCTGCCTCAGCCTTCTAACTCTCTGGGATATAGGCTTGTGTCAGTGGGCCTATCTTATTTTCTGCTTGTCTTTGTTTGTTTGTTTGTTTGTTTGTTTCTTGTTCCATTAAATTACTGTTCTGGATTAATGTAGTAGTAGTAGTAGTAGTAGTAATTCTTTGTCTCTCCATTATTGGCTTATTAGTTTTGTGTTTTTTCTTTTGGTGGTTTAGAAAATAAAGTCTGTCTTTTTAATGTATTCTAGCCACGTTCTAATACTGTTACAACCATATAAGTACAGATGTGGTCTTCTCGCCTTCTGCTGTTGTCTTCGTCCTGTCCTAGCTTCTTTTCCTTTTGCTGTGGCAGTACTGTGATGAAAGCAACCTACATGGCAAAGGTTTATTCTGTCTCCAGTTGAAGTAGTCCATTATGGCAGGGGTGAAAGCATCAGGAGCTTGAAGTGGCTCATTCTATCCACTGTCAAGAAGCAGGCAGCAATGAAAACTTGCTTGCTAGAGCTCAGATACCTTCCCATTTTATAAGGTCCAGGACCAGAAGGATCACAGTAGCCAGAAGTGTGCTGCCAAAGGCCTCTCCCCACAGAATCCCTACTGGTGCCTGACACCCTCTGCCTATCATGACCCATCATGCTATGTGAAGCTCTGAAAGAAACTTTTCCATTTTCCTACTAGGAAGCCAACTCAAAACAGGAACACTGCTTTCCCTGCCCAACCAGGAGGCACCATTCTTGTTCTAGTCCCTCTGCCTGAGCTTGTATATTTGTCTGTGCCAGGCTGAATTCATTAGTTAAACCTGTTTCTATTGTGAATGTGAAAATTACGTGCTGCTGCCACTTTAATAGGTGACACACCATTCTGAAAGCTCTGTTCCCATGGCATTTCTGCCCACTTTAGTGTATTGGAGTAGGATTCAGACTCTGCACGTATATTAGAGTAGAGCCACCTGCCACACCAGTGTGTTTGGAAGAGCAGCCTTGTCTCCCTGCCTAGTTGGCTAAGCAGCCCCTATCCGCTGCCTTCCATGTGATCTGCTAACTGCAGTATCACTTGAAAAGTAGGGATTTGTGAGAGGGAAATGAGGAATCTGTTGCTGGAGTGTGATTTTGAAGCATCAGCACTGCTTGTGGAGTAAGTCAGGAGGCTGCATTCCATCATTAGATGGTTTAATTTACTCTAAAGTGTGAAGAACAGTGTGTTTTGGATTTGGAAAAGAAAACATTAAAAATATAAAGTAGCTGGCGCTTTGGTTTTATCAGCATGTCTCCTAAGTATCTGAGTGATTTGCTTTGTTATCTTCCTAGACCTTCACAGTCCTTCTTGAAACCACTCACTAGGAAGCTTTTCCATATTCCCTTGTTCTTTATTTCTTGGGGAATGGCACTGCTGTGTGGTTGATCTGTCATTTGTTGATACCTGTGCTGCTGCCTTGGAAGTTGATGGCTTGGTGAGAAAGCTGGCATTCTGAGTCATGTTTCCTTGGTCTCCTACAGAATACAGTGATAGTCTTCATTGCTTTACCAGCACTATGCTGAGCCTTCCTGTGGGTGTGTAGAAGGTAGCTGCATTCGGGAAATAACCAGGCTGGTTAAAAGATAAAACAATTATATTTTTATTGATTATAAGCGGAAAACTCAAGAAACAGGAATGAGAAGTCCAAGCTCAGCTGTGCTGTGAGGAAACCACAGAGAGAGAGCACCTGGGCCATGTGCTCAATTTTTCTCCAGGTCCCAGAAAGCCACACCCTAACTTGCTCCCACCTCTTAAAGATAAGTGGTTAACAAAGCTTCCCTATCACCTTCCCCTTTTGCCTAAACAAGAGTGATCCAAATCCAATACAAACTATATACAATGAGAACAGATATCAAGTATAAAATTAGAACCAACATAAACAATATTAAGCAAGGAACACATGACAAATGTTTTAATAAGCATTCTATTCCAAAGAGTCTTAAGTCTTGCATCAGAAATAAGCTTGGCTAAATCATAAGAGGAAGGTAACTACAACTATCTAATCTTCAACCCCATCAAAGGCCTGAGAGAAGGGAGCTAATATTGCTTGAGTAGGCAGGAAGTGCAGTCAAGCAGCTTCCAAAGAGACCAGTATATTATGGAGGCAATTGACTACCTGAGCAATCACCCAAAGTCATTTGCAACATTGAAGCAACCAACTTTGGGTAAGGCTTAGTGTAACTGACAGACCATTTTCAGAAGCAGGGAATTTTTCTGAACTGTCTTAACCCTGCCCTGGCAAGGTTTGGCAGTCCTTTTCCTGTGTCCTGCTTATCCAGTCTGGATACCATGTACTCGTCAGTGGTTGAGGCACGGGCAGTTCCTTGCCCAAACGCCAATTGTGCCAAGAAGAAAACAAACTCCAAGTGGAGTGTCTTTGTTCTCTTGGGAATAGACTGGTGCTGTCAGGAACAATCATTTCTTAGGTCAACAGAACCATAAGTTATTTAAATGCCATGTTCTACAAATCCTTGGAGTGGTTGAAGATTAGCTATCTTGGCAGAATACAATCTCTCTGTATCTAAAGAACCTAATTAATCTGACTATATGTATAACAAACATGAACAACTATTGACCTATAATATCTAATACTTGTGTAACTTAAAGACTAAAACTTCATGTCAGAATATAAAATAATCTGTAAACAAATGTGCAGCAAATCAGGACAATGACCTCAAAATGTAAACAATGCATAAATATCTTGATCAGAGGTAAGAATAATATATAATGCAATATGAAAATATATCCTAAAAGTTGTATCAATATACAAAATGTCCTAAACAGAGGTAGAAACATGCATATATGCAGTCTGACAGAATAACTTTGCATAGGTGTACAAATATTGTAAATGGAAATAACAAATATAATTTTAAGTTGTATCAATATACAAAAAGTATACCATTGTAAATTATCCATAAATAGTAGCTCACAAGTATTCGTTCTATTACCCACTATTATCTTTTTTTTTAATCTCAGAACCTACATACTTTGCACCCCAACCTTCTACCTTATACAACCCCTAAACAGTGTTCTCAGCCCTGAGGACAAACTTCTTTGGGAGAGGATGTAGGAGGAGGGTCCACTTGTTTGTCTTGGCTGCCTAGCTTGCTGAGCCCCGAAATAACCACACAGAAACTATATTAATTAAATTATTGTTTGACCCATTAGCTCTAGCCTCTTATTAGCCAACTCTCACATCTTGATTTAACCCATTTTTATTAATCTGTATATTGCCATGTGGCAGTGGCTTACCAGGAGAGATTCTAACCAGCATCTGTCTCAGGCGGAGGATCCATGACTTACTCCCTCTCCATCCTTCTTCCTCCCAGCATTCAATTCTGTTTTCTCCTCCTACCTAAGTTATGCCCTATCAGGGGCCCAAAGCAGTTTCTTTATTAACCAATGAAAGCAACATAAAGACAGAAGGACCTCCTACATCAAGAGGGGACATCATCCTCTAGAATTGCTTTCTGCTGTCATGGGGCTGATGGTCTCTTTATGGGATCCTGCAAAAGTAAAGTGATGGTTAAGTTTCAAGATTACTGTCTAATATCGTTGCAAATGATTTCCGAGTAGTCGATAGGGTTTTCCCCAAAGTTCTTATTTGGAGTTCTGGCCAGAATGTCATGAGAAGGTGCACCATTTTAGCAACTGGTACCCAAAAAACCAGTCTTATAGTAGCTCTATCAGCATCATGATGTCATCTCAAACAGGTGGAGTTGTTGCTTTGGGACCCCATCTTCTTTCTGGAAGCTTCAAAGATTATTGCAGGAAAAGGATCTGTAGGAAACTCTATTGTTCATCATAGAAAACTTAAACATTATTTATATAGACATACATTTAATGAAGAATATGATATAGACAAAATAGGCGTGGAGAAAGTAAAATTTTTCCTAAAATCTTCCTTCTGTCCCATACCAGATGGCNGCCCTATCAGGGGCCCAAAGCAGTTTCTTTATTAACCAATGAAAGCAACATAAAGACAGAAGGACCTCCTACATCAAGAGGGGACATCATCCTCTAGAATTGCTTTCTGCTGTCATGGGGCTGATGGTCTCTTTATGGGATCCTGCAAAAGTAAAGTGATGGTTAAGTTTCAAGATTACTGTCTAATATCGTTGCAAATGATTTCCGAGTAGTCGATAGGGTTTTCCCCAAAGTTCTTATTTGGAGTTCTGGCCAGAATGTCATGAGAAGGTGCACCATTTTAGCAACTGGTACCCAAAAAACCAGTCTTATAGTAGCTCTATCAGCATCATGATGTCATCTCAAACAGGTGGAGTTGTTGCTTTGGGACCCCATCTTCTTTCTGGAAGCTTCAAAGATTATTGCAGGAAAAGGATCTGTAGGAAACTCTATTGTTCATCATAGAAAACTTAAACATTATTTATATAGACATACATTTAATGAAGAATATGATATAGACAAAATAGGCGTGGAGAAAGTAAAATTTTTCCTAAAATCTTCCTTCTGTCCCATACCAGATGGCTTCTGACATGAAACAGAAACTCTGAATATTCTTTTAACAACAAACTTGGATTTAGAGAAGAACAGAGTCATTCTCCAACTCCAAAACCAGCTCTATATATTCATAAATATATATTTAAATGTATATGTTTTGATTATCTGTCCTCATAAGTTATATTCCTTTTTCTTGATGATCCTTACTGGAAAGTTATTTTTCTTCTGTCAGCATCCAAACATCCACTGACTTTTGAATTTTTGAAGATGTGTTTTTTTCTGTAAAGACAAGAGCAGAACCCTACCCCAACCCTATATGGTTTCCTTACCATCTATATGGTTGTCACCGTTAAGGATGAGCTATAATTTCTCTTTCTCAAGAGGTTTCTCTTTTTTAAAGTGAATGTTTATTAATTTTGATGGTATCCATAGTTTTCTTCTCCTGTGGAAACAAGAGCAAAACCCACTCCCTAATTATCACATCTCCTGGTTTTTATTGTGAGGGCAACACTCCTTGAAATACACTGGTTGATGCAATTTAGAAGTTTTTTTTTCATTGTGCAACATTGCTGTTGTTCCTTTCTCATTAGTGTTAAGAAAGTTCAAGGTGAATAAAGCATTATGCAATATATTTCTGGGGGTATTTTCCATCCTTTTCTGTTTGTTTAGCATATCCCTTATAGTTTGATTTGATCTTTTTATAACTGCCTGACCTGTGGGATTATTTGGTATAGCTGTAATATGCTTTATATTATAGTAAGCAAAAAAGGTTTCATTTTCTTAGATACATATACTGGACCATTGTCTGTTTTTATTTGTGCAGGAATGCCCATGATGGCCATAACTTCTAATAAATGTGTGATTACTGAGTCAGCCTTT
>LOEQ01012075.1:3522-27304 GCA_001685075.1 Bramus lutescens
CTTGCTTGATAACTGTTTTGCTATATGTAATTTTACTATGTTAAAGTTAAAACCCTCCTTTTCATTTAGACAGAAAAAGGGCGATAATGTGGGATTCCCCTTTGTATGCTATGAATGTGTTTTATTACCATTGGTTAATAAAGAAGCTACTTTGGTCTATAGCAGGGCAGAATATAGACAGGCTGGAAGACAGAAAGAGAGAGTAGGTGGAGTCAGAGAGACACCATGAAGCTGCCAAAGGTGACAGACGCCAGAACCTTACTGGTAGGCCAAAGCCTTGTGGTGATACACTGATTAATAGAAATGGGTTAATTTAATATGTAAGAGTTAGTTAATAAGAAGCCTGAGCTAATATTATAATTAATAGCAGTATTATAATTAATACAGTTTCTGTGTGATTATTTGAGTCTGGGCAGCCAGGAACAAACAAGCAGTCTCCGTTTATAGCAAACAGAACTCCCCCAGGAAGATATTCCATCAGCCTGCTCCTGATTTCTTTTCTGTGCACCATACTGGTACGTTTCTGTCGGTGTTATTTTCATGTCTTTCTGTTTGTAAAGTTACCTCCCTACTTCTCTTAGGAGTGGGTCAGTCAAACTCAACTTCCTCCCTTGAGTTTTATTTTGGACCATTCCAAGGATTTTCAGGCCCAAGCTGGTGACTTGGGGCTAATTATCCAGAGGGGTGGGGGCACGCTTGATATGAGCATGGCAGGTTGAGGGTAGAAACCTCCTGTGGTTGTTAAACTGCAATGACCCTGCTGTAACAATTTAGCCAGTGCCTGCAACCAGGGAAGCTGACCATCATTTTTTGCAGAATACTGACTGTCAGGCAGTCACTCTGCCCACAAACTGCCCGTGTAGCTGCTGTGCCCCCTTCCCTTCCTTCCTGGGCCAAATTCTTCACTGTGGACCAAGGTCCTTGCCACAACTACTTCCCCTTAGCCGTTCCCGTCCTGACACTGCCTAAGAAACTGCTGGAACCAGGTTATAAAATATTTTGTTTCTGAAAAATGTTGCTTTTGCTTACACAGAGAAAATTATATGGCTTTGGTCATTTACATCCAGTGGGTTATAAATATTTGTCAACATTTACAGGGGTTGGTTACAAATTACTATTGGTTAGAGTAAGAGAAAACTACTGCTAGTCTTAGATGTTTCGTGTTGGTGCAGGTTTTTATGTGCTGATGCAAATTTAGAGTTATTTTTGTTATGGTGTATGTATGCTTTTGTTCTCATTTAAAGTACTATAGCCAAATAGTATTCTAGGCTACTGAAGGAAACCACAAGAAGGACCTTGACACAAGTTTTCATGTTATCTGGAAAGCAAGAGAAAAGGCAGGAGACTAGAATAACAAAGAGAAGAGAAGGGAAAGAGGAGCTGCCTAAATGTCTGACTTAACCAGAGGGGGTATGAGATTTGACCACCTTATGTTAAGTCTGGTTGGTTTTCTTCATTTAAAAAAACAAAGCTGATGATTCTTCTATAAAATGTTTGTATAGGAAAGAGGAGGATTGAGGTTCCATGTCAGGCTTATTTTTAAAAATATATAATGTATAATTAAAACGCAAGTTAATAATTAATCATTATGCCATAGTCCTCCAGGTTGCAGGGCTACGACAAGACCAGAGCTCTTAGCTATTCAGTTTCATAGAAAAGTCCAAACCTGTTTCTTAAAAGTGCTGATAAGATGAAAGCAAAACGAATGCAGAACTCTGGTCTACAAAGAGCAATACTTCTAAGGATGTTATTTCAGAAAAATGTGGCTCTAACTTTATATTTGATATAGGGAATGGTTGCCATCAGACCTAGAACAGCAGCACTGGAGAACTGGAATGGGCTATTTATGATGGAATGGGCTGTTTATGATAGAAATGTAAAGCTATATTTGTTACAACATACTGTACATGTGATTCAACTCTTTTTTAATATATGTTCCATATGGTGATTAAAAACTTAAGCTTATAAAGTTCTATTCATATTAACAAAAGCCGACTTAGAGATTTACACCTAAGTACTTATGTCTTTGTCAAATGTTCAATCCATGCTTCTAAAGAATTTAGAGCTCTCAAGGTCCAAATGAGGAGCAGAAGGAGGGAGAACATGAGCAAGGAAGTCAGGACCACGAGGGGTGCACACACCCTCTGAGACTGTGGGGCTGATCTAATGGGAGCTCACCAAGGCCAGCTGGACTGGGACTGATGGNAGGGAAATGGGAGGAGGGGAGGAGGTGGAAATTTTCAATAAAAAAAATTAAAAATTCTTGCTTCTGAGACATGGAGCTCACAGGTCGGACATAAATGTCATTTTAATAAACAATAATAATGTATTTAAAAAATACAAAAGAATAAAAAAGAATTTAGATAAATTAAAACATATGTTTGATAAACGAGATATTTAATAAATAAGATATATATTATACAATGGAGTTTCTCGTCACCTGAGAGGATCCCTTTCCCAGGGTTGGGCATTTAGGCAGGTGCCCCCATGGCTTGTCAAGGGCAGTGCTAGCCTACAGGCTCCCTCATTCCCTACTCATGTGCCATACTCCAATTCATAATCCCCTTTCTCCTGTCCCCATTTGGCCCTGGGGGATCTTTCCTCTGTCACTATTACTATTCCTTGCCTTCTCATAAGACAGCCTTAGGTTGGAGCAAACTTGTTACATGTTCGCCCACAGAATGGCTATTTTGCTTTCTTTACTGAGCCCATTATCTATGTTAAAAAGTTTTATTTTTGGTACTAGAAGAGCTTCAATTCAAGGTTATTAATTTTAAGGCTAAACCTGACAGGAATGGAATGTAAAGTCCTAGTCTAATGAAAGCTACTAATTTATTGTAGGCTGGTAAGGAACACAAGTTAATGGTGAGTCATCTTATAGATGATCAAGTTCTTTAACTGTTTGTCAGAGCCCACAGATGTGGATTCATTCCACCTTGAACAAAGGTCATAGAGTTCAGGCCTATTCTTGCTCCTTCAAGGTTACTGACAGAAAGTTTGACCCAGGGTGTGGCTACTAACAGGACATTTTGACCTAGGGTGTGGTTACTTGATGCTTTGGGTAACTGAGAAGATAATCACTTTGTTCCTTGCATTTTGGTAGAGAGGTCTTTCCCCTCCTCTTTGGATTGGGGTATATAAAGCCTATGAAACATGAATTATAGTAGAAGACAGACTCAACTCAAAATTATCTGTCTTATAACAGTTAAGGCACTAAACCTCCATGCCTCACTTTCCTCAACTGTGAAACAACATAGTAATATCTACACTCATAGGTAGAACAGTGCTCAGAACAGAAAGTGTTAAATGAGGGTAACTAACTCTAAAACTGTATTTCAATCACTGTGCTAGGAGTTAAGATAAGCACAGTACTTTCTAATAAGGGTTGAGAAAAACAACTGCAGTATATCAATATCAACATACGAAATATCACTATATGAGTTGCCCAAGAGTGCAAAGAAAGTGACTTCTTTCCTAACAAAAACTGAAGTCTATCAAAAAAAAAACAAAAAAAACTAGAGCACCTAGGGCTTAGTGTATTATTCTTTCTACTTTGAGGTGTAATTGAAATTTTATATTTTTATTTTGATTTTTATATATCTCATTTTTATATAAATTTTATTTTCTCCATGACAAGACACACTCAGAATATGTAACCTGAAGTATATTCTTTCACACCAACTGTCTTTCTACTACAAAAATTACTTTGTTAGTATAAGAATTCTTTGATGAGACTGCCACCTACTGGATAATTAAATTCTACCATTTACAGTTTGGGCATAATAAAAGGCAAGGTTTGTTTCTCTTTGAAACATACTAAACTAAGTATTTACAAAATCTCCCATATCACAGATAATTCATTCTGTCAAAGAAAGCATTGTTTTGGCAAACCTAAAGCAATCCCAAGACAATTCCTATTTAGAGATCAGCTAACAAAAAGAATGAAAAAGGAACCAAAGAATTTAGCATGAATTTATTAACCACTGCTAAATGCAAGATATAATTGAAAGAATGAGATTATCAAGATAGTTATCTCACCTACTAGAAAAATCAACTCAATATAGATCAAAGACCTTGTAATTTTGAGCTATTAGAAAAAAATGCAGAAAACACTTACAGATGTAAGGATAGGCAATGACTGCCTCACTAGAACTCTAATACACCAGAATAGCAAGAATTAACAAATGAGACTGCACACATTAAAAAGCTTCTGCAAAAGTGACAAGCATTGGCATGAAGAGACACCCACAGAATGGGACAAAGTTTTACCACTTATCCTCTGTTAAGTGATTAATTTTCAAAAAACATAAAAACTAACTTTAAAAAAACAAATAATCCAATCAATGAATGAGCAAATGAACTGAACAGTCCTCAAAGAAGTACAAATGACCAATAAATCCATGAAGAAATGATCATCATTCTTTAGGTATCAAGTAAATACAAATAAAAACTACACTGAGATTCCATCTCTGGCTAAAATGATTGGCTAGCATCAAAAAGACAATGATCAAATGCTGGTGAGGATGAGAGAGGGCAGAGGAGTAAATTAATCATTCACATTTGGGGTTGCAAATTAGTGTAGCCATTATGGAAATCACTATGGCAGTGCCTCACAAAACTAGAAATTGAACTACCATCTGCTTCTATTGTACCATTCTAGTGTAGAACTGGAAAGAAATGACGCACTCAAAGTCAGCACACAATAAAGATACCTGCACACCCACGCTTACTGCAGCACTACTCCTAATAACAACATCATAGAAAAAGCCTAAGTGCCTATAATGGATGAATAGATAAAGAAAATGTACATAATGGAGTCTTATTCAACCATAAAATATATATGTCATCTACAGGAAACTGTAATCTACAGTGGGACTAGCAGGAAAAGTATAATGTGAACCATTTGAAAGAAGGGGAGAAAAACAAGAAAACAAGATGAGAGGGCCACAGGGAAAGGAGATGGAGAGTGAATGAGTATGCTATAAATGTATAAATGAATAAAACGTTTATATATAATACACACCAATGAAAGCTATCTAGAAGTTGAGGAAATACTACTTAAGTAGAAAAAAGTATAATCATTCTGTGACATAATTTGTACAGTCTCAAACATTTACAATTTCTCTCTTTCAAAGTAAGAGGAAATAGAGGGCTATAGCGATTACTCAATGGTTAAGAGAATTAACTGCTCTTTCAGAGTAACTGCCACTACTGCCTAGCTTGGTTTGGTTTTTGAGTGTATGCAACAATTGATAATTCCATTACTAATATAAAAATATCTTTTTCTCATATCCCCATCTTTACTTCATATTGTAATTGAATATCATATGGTTCCTTTAATTTGAATGTTCTTTATTTGTAAATTGACTTTAGAACTGAATAACTTTCCAGCGATTTTTCTATTCATATTCTTGTCCATTTTTCTCCTTTATTTTCTGTCAACCACTAAAAATATATTTCATTATAAATAATAACTGCCATCTAAAATCAAATTCTTGGAGAAATGATTGTTAGTGACTTTATATAAAATTTTTTGGCCCTCTAAAACATTTACTTACTTAAAAGCATTCCTATGAATAAATACACACACATTTTCCTGGTGTAGGAGGTCCTTCTGTCTTTGTGTTTCTTTCATTGGTTAATAAAGGAACAGCTTTGGGCCTGTAGCAGAGCTGTAGGAGAACAGAGCTAGGTGGACAAAACTAAACGAAATTCTGGGAGGAAGATTGCGGAGTCAGAGAGACACCATGGATCCACTGCAGGAGACATGATGAAACTTTGCTGGTAGGCCACAACCTCGTGGTGATACACAGATTAATAGAGATGGGTTAAATTAAGATGTAGGACTTAGCCAATAAGAAGCTAGAGCTAATGGGCCAAGCAGTGTTTTAATTAATACAGTTTCTGTGTGATTATTTCAGTTCTGGGAGGCCAGAACAAACAAGTGCCCCCTCCTCCCATTAGTTACTGGAATTTCAGAAGCTTTAAAAGATACAAAATAAAAATAACTAATTTCCCTCCATGTAAATAAGTGTTAGTAAAAACAGAATATAAACAAAAAGGATTTAAAGAGTGAAAGGGGCTCTGTAGGGGCAGTACAGGGTAAGAGAGATGGAGAAGTGGGAGGGGCAGGGCAGACAGAAGCAAGATACACTGAAAATGAGCTGTACAGCTGAGATTCAATAGGAGGCATCTGATACATGTTAACAATGGCAATCCCAGTCTGAGCTATGATGTAAGAACAAGCTGCTTACCTCTCAATAGCTAATTCTTTGTTAGAAAGTTGCTGAACTGTAATCACAACCTTCTTCTCTACTCCTTGCTTTATTTTGAAATAAAATTTATCTCTATCCTTAGGCACAGGACTGAAATATTCAAAAAGAACAAAAATTAGTGATATAATAATAGAATAAAATAGCACAGTCTAAAATGAAAACAAAACAACAAAGTATTAAGCCAAGAACATTATATTCTTTCTTGTTGGCTTGTTTGTTTCTCCAGACAGGGTTTCTCTGTGCAACCCTGGCTGTCGTGGAACTCAGTGTATAAACCAGGCTGGTCTGGAACTCAGAGATCTGCCTGTCTCTGCTTCACAAATGCTGGGATTACAGGTGTATGCCCCCATCACCAGGCAAGAATACTGTATTCTTAAGTCTTGCTGAATCTCACATGACTACAAGTAGAGAACAGTGAATTTGGCAACCAGCAAAATAAAAATCATAGAAATTTTGAACATGAACTACAAGATCCTTCTAATTTTATCTCTCAATCAAGATAAATGTAGCATTTTAAACTATGAAAACATAATATAATTTCAAATTTAGCTTTTAAATTATAACAAATTTTCAAATACTGCTTATTTAATTTTTAAAGACGGTCATATTCTTGTTCAGCTGCTGGGTGATCATGAGCACCTGTACCATAATTAAACCAAGAAAAATACAGTAAGGAACACTTTACTCTTTTAAATATCAAGAATTTAAGACTACTTTAACATATCCAAGTAAATATAAGTAAAAGATGGACAAAAAGATACAAATCATATACAGAAAGTTACTCAAAGTCTAACAAAGGAAAAAGTAAATATTCTCATAATGAACAAATAAAACTTAAAATACAGGTTGCCCTGTCAGAAAAGAAAAATGCTTTCAGAAACTTATTTAATCTGACATTCACTTTTTTATTGGTAAAAGTACACATAAGTATCTGGCAATTACTGTTACAACTAAAGGCTGAGTGTGGTAGCGCACATTTTAATCCCAGCACTTGGAAGGCAGGGCCAGGCCAGCCTCCATGAGTTTGAGTTCAAGGCCAGCCAAGAGCTATGCAGTGAGACCATGAATCAGAAGATAAAAAATAAAAAATTAAGACATTGTTAAGGTATATAAGTGATAAGTTAAATAGGCCATTTCCTATTAATTGCTCACTTTTTAACTGGTAAAAACATTTTAATATATAATAGAAAAAAGTTAAATGATGATCAAACCATATAATATGCTAACAGCAACCACTAAATACATTTTTGGTGGAAAAATATTTCTATAAGGGGATAGAGGGCTGGATAAGCAATTAAGAGCACTTGTTGCTCTTGCAGAGGATCCAGGTTCAGTCCTGACCTGGCAGCTCACAACCATCTGTAATTCCAGTCCCATTGGATCCAATGCCCTCTTTTGACCTCCGTGAACACCAGGCATGTACATTTTACAAACATACTCACAGGCAAAGTAATCATACACATAAAATAAATACATCTTTTTAAAGCTTTGATTTTAAAAATTAATAAAATTTTGAAGGAGGAAAAAATATATATAAATAGCTGTAAAATTTTTCCCAACAAATACGATAAAGGAGAAAAATTAACTAGCTGGGAGTGGGGAGTGACACATTTATAATCCTAGCACTCAGGGATTAGACACAGGAAAATCAGGAGTTCAAGACGAGCTTCAGCTATATAGAGATCAAGCCCAGCCCATGCTACAATGAGACCTCGTCTCAAAAAAAAAAAGTTCAAAATAAATTAAATAAGTAAATGGAGAATAAATAAGCACTTTTAACAAAAAGTGATTCTCCATGGCTGATAAAATTACAGCCTGTGCCCTGTTTTTATGATTTTAAGGTTCTATAATATCAGATTCTATTAATCATTAAAAAAACTGTGTGACTATGAGAGAAGTGTGAGAAGAGTGAACTATAATCATTCACCAGTCAAATATTTCTGGGCCTGTCTAAAGCCTTATACAAACATGATCTGGTGTCTAGAAGGTATGCTAGTGAATACTGTATTACAGACACATGCTTTCTTTTCAGAGTATTCTTTTCAGATATTCTCACCTAAAGTTTCCTTTTCCATCATCTTCTTTTACCTCCAAGGAGACACTAAAGGTAAATACATCACTGTCCGGGGTTGGGATGATTGAATCTTTAACATCAGACACTTGTCTGGAAGAACGTTTGAATGCAGTACAGAAACTATATAAAATTCTGCTTACCTAAAAAAAGTAAAAATTGAAATGTAATTAGAACAAAGCACTAAATGAACTGTGATAGTCTTCTCTCCCATTCTGAAAGCCTATAACTTTCCATACCCACAATTTTCTTTAGTACAGAAAGTAAATACAGTATAAGCATCTCTCAACTATTTGAATGGTATATAACATTTTTATTAAGTATGCATTAAAAAGTGATAGGTACATAACCACACATAGTAAATGCAAACCATCCTAATTCTAAATTATTAAACATGAATACCATCATTAGCATGAAATCCAAAAAAAATTGCTAAAGTATTCCTCAAAAAGCACACTAATTCCATAGAAGGTTTAAGTATATGAAGTCAACAGTAATGCATCATTTCACATCAAGTATGATGCATATTTTTACACCTACACAGTTAAGATTCACAGTAAACACTATCAATATAAACCCTAGAGACCTGAAGGGAACTAGTATGAAAGAGCTAAAGCTAGGAACTGGAATGTGAGAATGAACACCAGCAGCAGGTTCAGGTCCACTCAGGAATGACAGCGAGTCAGCACTGTTAACTAAGATTCAGAACCTCTCTTACTAACAAAATGCACAAAACACATAATCAAAAAAATTGTAAATCAGAGAGCATTTAATTATTAGGGAATATTTTCTTTGAAAGGTTTTCTCAGATGATGTTATCTAATGAACACAATGCAACATTCCAAGAAACTGCTTAACTGTACAACACATTTGTCACGGGGGAGAGCAGAGGTCTTTTGGGTGGCAGATATATGAAACATTGTTCTATTGTAGAAAATAGATATTATTTGCTATCATCAGTCAGTACAAATCTCTTATATATACAGCTTCAGATACAGTGAGTTTGTTGGCCAACTCAATTCAGACATACCACTCCACTTGATAATTTGACTAATCTTACAAAACAAGCCGATGGGTATTTACAATGCTTTCTGTAAACCAGTAAAGTGACTAGGTAGAGTCTAGAGAGTTCTGATGACTTTTAAAGGAAGTTGCATTGTTTTCACCAGTTCTCTATTATCAAAGACTTGTTCTCACAGAGAAGTAAAGAGGAGACTCAGGATCAATGAATTAATGCCTATGTGTGAACCAAGACTACATAAATATGCCCAAGTGTACTCATATTGAACAAGACTAGCCTCACTAAGAAAGAACTGTTTAACTTAATAGCCATCTGTCAAATGTTAGGGTTAGGGTTAGGGTTATTCTTTTTTTGTTGTTTGATTTTTTTTTAGTTTTTTTCTTTTTTCTTTCACATGTTCTTGCTTTGTTTCTTTAAACTCTAATATTTAAAAGGTTAATAAAAATGAATTTTTTTCTTTTTTTGTTTTTTGAGACAAGGTTTCTCTATAGCTTTGTAGCCAGTCCTGGAACTAGGTCTTGTAGCCCATGCTGGCCTCAAACTCACAGAGATCCACCTGCCTCTGCCTCCTGAGCTGGGATTAAAGGCGTGCACCACTACCACCTGGTAAAAATGAACTTTTAAAACAAAAATCCAGGATGGTTCAGTGGTTAAGAGCACTTGTTGCTTTTGCAGAGGACTCAAGTTTGGTTCCCAACACCCACGTGTCCTCACATCTGACTATAGTCCCAGTTCCAGGATATCCACAACTTCTTCTGAAATCTGCAGACTCCTGCATGATATGGTGCACAGATGCACAGGCAATCAGATAAATATAAATATTTCTGAGACAGGATTTCTCTGTGTAGCCCTGGCTGGCTGTCCTGGAAATTGCTCTGTAGACCAGGCTGGCCTCAATCTCACAGAGCTCTGCCTGCCTCTGCCTCCCGGGAACTGGGATTAAAGGTGTGTGCTACCACTGCCCAGTTTAAATAAGTATTTTTTTTAAGTCAGGTACAGTTGGCTCACAGCTCTAATCCCAGCATTAGAAGGGCTGAAACAGAACTGTCACTAGTTGAATGCTAGGCTTGGCTGTAGAAACCTGTGTCAAAAAAAGATAAACTGAATTAAGTTCACAAAAGAAACTATATTCATTTGTAAATGTCTCTAGGCTACAAAATATTGCAATGAAAGCAAAAATGAAGGTGGAATCTACATAATTCAATGAATATTCACGAGCAAGGTTTTAGTTAAAGTCGTCAGTTTCTCTGTAGAACTCCCTCAGCTTCAATAAGCTAAATACTAAGCTACAGCAATGAAGCTACACCCTTTCAGCATACAGCAGTTTATGGTAACATGATTTGAAAAGCTTTCGGTATTTCATTTGGTATTTTGTAGTATAAAAATAATTTCCAGGATAAATAGTGAAAAAGTTTGAAGCTATTCTATTGGCATTAGGGCACTCTAGTGACTGTGAAATTATATTTGTATTTTCATATTTATTTATTACTCAGAATTTTTCTCAAAGTGGGAAGGAACTATAAATACAGCACTTTCCAAAAGCTATTCTCATCCCTGGGTTTACAATAAATGTCAGAACATCTCAAACTATGCACTAGAAACACCAAAGACTTCAAATCTCGCAGTCCATCAACACATAGTTTGAACAATAAAAATAGGTTGAGATGAGAGGAGTCAAAAAAGGATCCTATTTTCAATACCTTACCTTAGGAAACACAAGATTTTACTGAATATTAACAAATTTCTCAATTTGAAAGTCAAATTATCAATGAACATATTAATCTTGGAAACCATTTTTAAAATTTTCTTAAAGCAAAAATACTCCTTTAAATAGAAGAAATTGTTGAGCTGCAATTGTAGCTCAGTGGTGCCCTGAGCATAAGCAACATGCTCCAACTGACCTCAGCACTTCAAAATGCCATTTGTTAGTTCAAATAAAATATGCTACTTCATTTTTATGTTTTGCTTAATTCATATATTCTGGAAGTTAATTTCTTCCTGAATATATATGTACATATATATGTTTGTGTGTATATATATTTATATATACACAATCATCCTACATTTTAAAACAAGCTGTCCTCAAACTCTTACAGTCACATTTTGACTACCCTAAACTATTTTTTGATTACCCTAAACTACTTTTCAAATATCAAATCAATTCTTAAATCAACTACTTAATATTTTAACACTAACAGTGCTGTAGAAATATCACTGCAAACATATATAGTTAATATTAACAGTAGATCCATATTTATAGCACAACATTCATAACTATACAGTATTTTAGCTAACCCCTATGATCTGGTATAAACAAGTGAAAATAATAAAAGTAGTAAAGAATTGGTATTAATAAGAAGTAGAGACAAGTATTTTTCAATGAAAACAATAACTTATTAAACAAATTTTTGAGCATTTTCTGTGCACAAAGTAACATTCTAGGTGCTATGAATATACATTGAAGAATATAAAACATATTCAAATGAATACAAATAAGATGTGTTTATATTGACCAAGAAAGAATCATTAGGTCAGTCAAAATCGTTAGCTTAAGTTTCAAATTTCACTATAATGTAGCCCATTAATTTAAATGCCATGTCTCACAAATTGCTGTTTCCACCAAAAGGATTAAAATCATGTGTGAATTCTAGAGTCAGTGAATAGAACAAAAGTGACGCAAAGATTAGTAAAGTTCAGACACAGTGATTACCAACATCAGTTCTTAGAGCACTATATACTATATAAAGTAAATTGAAAACACATACCATAGCAAACAATTCACTACATGGCACATTATTAGAGCATATACACACAAAAACAATCTAAAATTGACACTTTTGTGTGCAAGGCAACGGTTTATTGACAAATAGTACAGTAGGATTGTTTCCACAGAAAGTATCTGCAGAAAACATTAGACATAAAATTAGGTATCTGCTGCTACTGGAGGTGGGGATGTGGTACATAGACATCTGATACTAAGGATAACCTACAATCTTAACTATGATAGAGCTTGGGTAACTTTATCTTCTTCATTTCAGTATTTTTCAATAGTACATATTATACAGCTAAAGTTCAAATGATGCTATTAAGTGACAGAGGTACATACTTAAATATATTTTCTTTTTCAAATATAAAATTTTTCCATTAATATTCATGAAACAATCTATTCTTTAGAAATACTATCAAGAAATGTTCATTCAAATCTGGCAGTGGTAGCACATGTCTTTTACTCCAGCACTCAAGAGACAGAGGCAGGCAGAGCTCTGTGAGATTGAGGCCAGCCTGGTCTACAGAGGTAGTCCAGAACAGCCAAGGATACACAAAGAAAACCTGTCTCAAAACAAAAAGTGCTGGGTGGTGGTGACACATGTCTTTAATCCCAGCACTTGGAAGATCTCTAGGAGTTCAGGACAATTTTGTCTACAGAGTGAGTTCCAGGACAATCAAAGCTACACAGGAAAACCCTGTCTCAAAAAAAAAAAGAAATGAACATAAAAATATGAGACAAGCATGTGATCAGGTATATTAGCACAAAGTTTTAATCCCAGTACTTGGGAAGTAGAGGCAGGAAGATTTCTATGGGTTACATAGTGAGTTCCAGATCAGCAAGGGCTATCTACTGAGACCCTATCTTAAAAAAAAAAAAAACTTTTACCAATTTTTATTTAACAACTTGTAATTTTACAACTTGCTCAAATGCATTATCATTGAAAATGGCCAAAATGAGGAATTTTAGAAAAAAATTACTATACAGCTGGGCGTGGATACTTGTAAATCCTATAACTAGGAAAATTGAGATCACAGGTATATTACACCCTCATATACATATATACACACAAATGAATACTTACAGGGATATATCCCATAATCACACAAAAATTGGAAGGTGTGTATCTTAGCATTACCAATGCCCTTTTAAAGCTCTCTGTACCATATCCACAAAGATACAAGAAGCATGGGCATCTCCTTATCTTTTTTCACTACTTCTGACATTGTGATTTGTGTGCAATACCTGAGCAGAAACCTTGCATTATTCTCCCTGTACAAAGATCACAGACATTAAGATACATCTGGTTGGACTGTCCAATTATTTCGTCATATGTTACAAAGATCCAGTCCAATAGGGTCCTACAGAAGACTACCCAGGACAATAAGTCAAATGTATCCTGATATCACAGTGTCCAAGAGAGTCATCACTCTTGCTGGGCACCCTTCTCCACTGTTGGTATCTGCTGCTTGAAGACATTCATGGTGAAATAGGAGCATCTCAGGGACAGCTGGTAGCAGACATGCTGTTATTGCTTTAAAAAGTATCTGCTTCCCTGTCGTAGAAAAACCTTCAGGTACCATCCAGGAACCTTAGGGAGAAAGAAAGGGAAGAGAAATTAATTAATGTCATTGCTACACATCATGCATAAGTGATAAAACTGTCCTTTAGTCCATAAGTTCTTTGTGCCTACCAAAAAGGACTCAAATAGTATTTGTCCCTTTACTACAAAACAGGGAACCCCTGGGAAACAGATAACTAAAAGATTTCAGATTAACATAAAGTGTAATTACATCATATTTTTTTATTTTTTTGGATAAAGCAAGAAAGATGTTGACAGAGTATGTAAAGACTTGAATAAACAACAAGTATAACTGAAATGCAAGCTATACATCTAATAAATCTACTTTCAAAACACAATGAGAAACAAAAGTTTACATTTATGTTTTACCTTTTTTAAATTTTATCTTTTGTTACATTATTTCTCCCCCCCCCCGTGTGTGTATGTGTATGTGTTGCACATGTGAGTAGAAGGCAGAGGATAGGTCCATCTTATAGGTGCGAGAGATCAAACTGAAGTAGTCAGCCTTAGCAGCAAGCACTCTTTTCCATTGAGCCATCTCTTTGGCCCCTACTTTTTACAATATTTAAACAAGAAAATTGTTGCTAAAAATATATAATGCTTCTGAGCTAAAGACTTTTAAGCCCAGCTCTTTTATCCATTCTCTTTGTCTTGGATCAAGCAAAAGGTAACCACACAAATTATCATCTAAACCAGGACATTTTTTGAAGTAAATATAAAGGTATTAGTAATATGCCTGGACAAAAAGCATAAATTAAGGCTTTTCTAGGCAAATATAAAGTCAGTTGTCTAAAAGAATCCTACACATACAAACCATGGTATGTTATGAGCATCAATCAAGTAGATGCTTCATACAATGTCTGGCATAAGCTCTATATACACTGGGTTACTCAACATTCAGAAATTTTCCCTCTCAATAAGGTTTAATAGCCAGAGTCCTGTACTTCCTTTATCAAACAATATATTTTTATCAGCAATGATTGAAAATAAAACACTTTCAAAAATGTGTTTTTTTTAAAATACATGAAAATCACTTTCTTACAACCAGCAATACACTGTCTAGAAATACAATAGACAGCAGTATCTCAAAAATTATCATGAATTTCATGTTTTCCCATTGACCACCCAATTATTAAAAGCTCTTAAACAAAGAACATCTCCTACATTCATAAATAAATAGCTGTTATAATCCCTAAAGAGAGCTGCATACATACCATCAGTTACAGAAATGCTTGCAATAAGGTTCCCTCTCAGTTTCCTCCTAGGGCAAATTTCCATCTCTCAAGCAGCAAGTTCTTCAATTCTTCAGAGTTCATTCCCTTGCTGTTCAGCAGCAGTGATCCAGTAACCATACAGATGTATTAAGTGACAGCTGTCAACATGAAATGCCAGGACTCTACCAATCTGTTTCCCCAACTCTGCAGTGGAGTGTGTAATGATCGCAAATGGTCCTCTCACTCACAAAAACCCATGTATTCTTTCAATATACTTACATTCGTGTCTAGATAAACTATTAGCACATTTGGATCAACTCACTCTTGTCAACCACAGTTTTTCAGAAAGTAGTAACTATATATTACAGACTTAAATTTTAGGAGGAAACAGATTAAGACTTTACCTGAAAAAGTAATATTAACAACTTGAAGTTTCATTAACTCATGAATTCTAGCAGAGAATTTCTATAGTTACAATATAAATTATATGTTTCCACATGTTTATTTTAGTGTAAAGCAAAATAATTACCATGGCATAAAAACAGCACACCAATCATATTAAACTCACAAACATCTATGTTTCTATGAATTCTTGTGTTGTAGTCATAAGTGTCTATAATTAAAATTATATGTACATGCTGCATGATAAATAAAGACTAAAATGGTGTTGTTTTTAGCAGTTTCTGTTGACTATTTAAATTTTAAAAAATGACCATACATGAAAAATTGTTCACACAAACCTACTTTTCAAAACCTTTGAAATAGATTCAAGTACTAAAATAATACAATTTGTAGTGCAGGGACAAGTTGATAAACTCAGAAAAGACGCATTTGCAGATATTTTATTCTGAACTTTTACTCCAATGAAAAATAAATCACTAATTAATAATAATTGCTAAGAATATACTGACATCTTCAAAAGAGAAGTTCCCCTAACTCTATGAAAGCACCTGTATTTTTTTACTGGGTCAACTCAACAATGAATTCAAGGCTTAAAGTTATAAACAAGAATCACCAGTGAAATCAAAAGAGATCTAAGAAATAATGTCAGTATACTATGTAAGTGAAAGCATTACACAACCATCAAGCCCAGCAGAAAATGGGGCACTGAAGATGCATTTTTTAAAAGCCATTTGGACAAATGAACTTGAGCAAAATAAGAAGAGTCACAAAAATATTCATCCTTTCTGAGCATAAGCAAATATTACAATGGTAGGGTAGAAGGACAATTTCCCAAGTGGCATTCTCTACTATGCATGCTCTACCTACAATATCATGTTCATACACAAAGCACAACATTTACAGAGCCTGTCCTAGTACAGAGTCTGTCCTGGAACTCGCTCTTGTACACCATGCTGGTCTTGTCTTGAACTCACAGACATCCACTTGCCTCCCTGGTGTGTGCCACTACCACCCAGCTAGGCTTAGCTTTCTATATTCAATGCCATTCCAATGCAAATATTAACATGGTTGCTACAGACTCCAAGTTTATATAATGTCTAGTTTATATATGTCTTTCTACGACAGGGAAATCAAGAGTTAAAAAAATCCTAATTTAACTCAAGAAAATTGCTACACTATATCATACTTACTGCCTCTTTAATTTCACAGGAGAAAACGTGTATCTGAAAGTCCTCTGAACCATGAGAACTCTCTGTAAATGCAAAGCAGTTGCTCTCCATTGTCCCATCATGCCCACGTGCACAGAATAGCACTTTATAAATTGGGAAAGATGCTATCTCCACATTGCTTGACTGGTCTATGATTCTGAAACAACAAAAAATGAGATAAGGATATCAACTATCAAAAAACAAACCATGCCAATATGATATAATATATCTATCTTAAAATCACAAAATAGTTATTAATACAAATAAATGAATTGTCTTTGTCTTCATGTTACTCAAAATCTTTTTGTAAATATTTATTTATTTATTTAATATGTATACAACATTCTGTCTGTGTGTATGTCTGCAGGCCAGAAGAGGGCACCAGACCTCATTACAGATGGTTGTGAGCCACAATGTGGTTGCCGGGAAATGAACTCAGGACCTTTGAAGAGCAGGCAATGCTCTTAACCACTGAGACATCTCTCCAGCCCTCAAAATCTTATATATACAAACACACATACAAAATCATTTCATTTTAACAATTTCTTCATTCTTGTTTCCTATGAGCCAACTCACATACTCACCAAAGTCAATTATATATATATAGAGAGAGAGTATTTATATATAAAACATTTATATATATTTATATATAATGTTTATATATATAAACTATAACTATATTATCATATCTATTCCATATGATATATGTATATATATAAATATATATCAATCACTCACTCCAAGTTTTTATGTTATTCTGTTAAAAGCAATGCCAGTAAACAGGGAAAAAGACATCAAAGTAGGAGGATTGTTGAAAAAAAAAGGTTTCAGCAGAAGAAAGGAGGGGCTAGACAAGGATAAAAGAGGATGTGTGAAAATACCCAAAACTCAGCATATACATGTATCATATTGTCAAAGAATTTTGGAGGGCTTTTTTGTTTTTTGTTTGTTTGTTTTCAAGATAAGGTCTTTCTATTAAAAAGCTATGGCTGTCCTAAAATTCACTATATAGACCAGACTAACTTTAAACTCAGATACACCTGCCTCTACCTGGGATGTTCACCATGAGCACACCCATTAAAGAACTTTTTTAAAGAAGCATTTTTTCAGATCACTAGAAATAAAGGTATGTAAAGGGGAAAAGAAAGAAAAAGAATAGCACAGATCATTCCTAGAAAGTCCATTTCTTTTTTATTCCTTTCCTTTTTCTCTGTATGTGCTTGTGTGTGTTTGTCACAGAGGGTTTGTATTTGTAGATGTTTGTGTGTGCAGGTGTAAGCGTGTGTACAATACATGAAGAGGTCAAAAGTTGTCCTCAGTTATTAATCCTTAAGAGCTATCCCATCTTATTTTCTTTGTTGTTGTTGTTTAGCTCTTTCCCAGATAGAGTGGCAGTCAACAAGTCCCATCAATCCTGTCCCACAACATTGGGGTTACAAGCATGTAGCCACACCAGAATTTTTTTTAACTTTAATGGTAATACCTCAAACTTAGGCTCTGTCTTGTACAGTAAGTGTTCTTGCTTACCTTGTTTGCTGAAACAGAATATCTCACTGGGACTGGGCTAAACAACAGCAACCCAAAGATCTGCCTGTCACTGCCTCTTATTTTGAAGGCTTGGGAGACAAAGGAAAGTGACTGCTCTACAAGTAAGAGGACCTGAGTTAGACATTCAGGACCTCAGGAAAGAAGAGACTCTGAGTGCTGCATGCCCTCCAGAAGCTCCCACAGACTAGCCAGCAAGCCAGTCTAGCAAACTTGGCAAATTCCTGGCCAGCAAGACATTCTGGCTCAAAAATTTTTAATTTAAATTTTTAGAAGGTAAATAGCACCTACAGAATACCACCAGTCGCTGTCCTCTGCCTCCACAGACAACTACATATCCCCACACATATTTCACACAAAGAATACATTAACACAATGTTTTCCTAAGACTCTAAAGGCATTTTTATCAAAAATTGGTAAATTTAGGGGCTGGGGCAATGATTCAGTGGTCAAGAACACTGGCTGCTCTTCCAGAGAACCTGAGTTCATTTCCCAGCATTGACATGGTAGCTCACAACTGTCTGTAACTCCAATTCCAGGGGATTTGACACCCTCACACACAAACATGCAGAAAATACACCAATGCACATACAATAAAAGTAAACAAATCTTTTTTAAAAATTGTATATTTACAATGCTATTAGTAGATACTGAGTACTTAATTTACTAGATTAATAATTTGAAAATACCCTCTGCAAGCAAGAACAAGTTCTAAGCCTAAATGTAATTTCTGATTTGCATTGTAAGTCTAGAGTGTATGTGAACTCACATTTCAGTCCCACATTTGATTCATAACATACTCACCACCACTCAGAATACTTAATTATACACTAAGAAAAAGAAAGCTTACCTCACAGAACCTTCTGGAACATTGGGCACATACAGTGTAACAGCAAAGGGGTACTGACTGGAAGCTCTCATGGTTGCCATTGCCCGTAAAGCCTCTACTTCGCTACGTGGGGAAGAAACTTTCATAAATCCTAAGTAGGTCAATTTGTTAAATAGGACACTGTCTTCTTCAGGAAGTCCACTTGGAGAAGACGGTCTGGGTTTGGAAATTTCTGGGGAAAAAAATGAAAACAATCAAGTCACTAGTATGCATTCCAAAAACAAGTCATTTCTTTGTTTCCCTTATCACTGACTCACTAGCCTGTGCAAACTCTTAAGCTTGCTAATGAAGCTGCTGTTCTTTCAATTGATTTTGATGATTGCTTCACCCAATTTTCTTCTCTATATGATGACGGGTGCAGGGAGCAGAGTGAGTACATTTGTAATTCTACACACATTTTTAAAGAACTCATTATTGTTAGATAATATCTATCTGCATGTTAATAAGATAATTCATTTTTACAAACTATAAATCATTTAACCCATTGTTTATTTGAACTATAAATATCAATATTTAATTATTTTAGTATTAGTATTATATGTACATATGTTGTTATGCATTTCTGTCAACTTAGACATATGAAACAATAAACAAGGTCCTGTAGTAAAAACATTATACATAGGGAAGCTTACTGACATTTCTGCAACTGGATTTCTAAAAATGAAGAGAAAATTTTATCTGTGTAACAAAATATTCGTAACTATAAATTCGAAGCACAAAAAATATAGATAAATGGATCTAAAAAATATAGACAATAAAATTAGTAAGCAAGACTTAAATTATTACAAATATGAATAAGGATTTTAATTTTTTAACAAAGTGAGTAGAAAAATAAAAGGATAACTAAAATATTCTAAATCTGAGTAAAATGGGATCTAAAAATGAAACATTCTCTAGAAGGCTATTAAGAAAGAGATTTTTTTCTATAAAAGAAAAACTGTTGCAGTAAATTTCTTCAGCTGAAAAAAAAACGACCTGAGAAGGAACTGAAAGCACCCAGGAAAGACTGCTCAAGCAGGAGACAGTATGCAAATGGCTAACACTTTGTTAAGTAAATTCCAGGAATATAGGAGAATTAACGTGGAGAAGAAAGAGGTTTAACTAGCAAGAGTTTAAATGTATAAGTGTCTATATTGAAGAATCTCAATGATTAGTCCAGCAGTGGTGGCTCAGGCCTTTAATCCCAGCACTTGGCAGGCAGATCTCTGTGAGTTCAACGCCAGCCTGGTCTACAGAGCAAGTTCCAGGACAGCTGGGGCTACATAGAGAAATGCTGTTTCAAACACACACACACACACACACACACACAAAGGCTTTCCTTGCCAACACTCTCTGACATTTGTGGTGTGGGTGCATAGGCATATGGCATGTGCTTATGTTGACACAGGCACATATACATACACACAAAATCTTTTTGTCAATATAAAGGCAATGTTAAACATTTTTCTAGTTTTTGTCTTTTTTTGTTTATTTGTTTCTTTATCCCATTTCCTCATATCATCTTTAAGTATCTGGTTCATTACCTGTATTGGATGGATCCAAAACTAACTGAAGAGATGGCTTATTTGTTTGATCAACTGGAACATCTCCAAAAGAGTAGTCTGAAATCTCACTGGAACCCTGACAATCAACCAGTAGGATGCTTTGTCCTTTCTCAGAATCTCTCAAGATCTCTGCCATGGCTTTTTCCAACTGTTCATCACCATTGGAAGCTATCTATAGGTAGAACAAGACAATTCTTTTTCAATCCTCTTAATTATGGAGCTTAATTTGTTAAAAATATTCATTTTGAGAAACTAAGATCTAAAAATTCAAATATATAGTCAATAAATACTGAGAATTTACCCAGTGATACCTAATTTCACATATCCATAACACACTGAAATCCTGAATGATAAAATCAACTGAATGAAAAGGGGCTTGTTAGTTCCAAAAAAGGATTCTTCATAAAACACGGAAGGTACTTTCAAATTACATTTGATACAAGATCCTATTGATACAAGACCAGTGAGATGGCTCAGTGGGAAAAGCAATTTCTATCTACAATCCTGATTCCTTGTGGTCAAAGGAGAGAACAAACTCACGAAAACTGTCCTTGAACCTCCACACAATATACTGTATCACACACATGCCACATACACACACACATCAGAACTTAATTTTATGTGTTTTAAGAAGAAAATGAATGTTTAAATATGGTATATTGTAAATAACATTTAAACAATTATATTTCTTAGCATCATCCTATAAACATTTTTCATTTCTTTATAAATCCTTCATTAGCTACCAGAGTGATGCTAATTTTCTTAAAGTTATATTTCTGACTCACTGATACATTCTGATACCATACTTAATATTAAGAACAGTCATTAATAAAGTAGCACTTGGTTAGTTCCAATCCTGCTTACAAAGAATGAAAACCAATTTCTATGCACATATACCCAGGTTCCTTTGCTTTCTATTCTTTGACTTACAACAGGCAACCCAAAATTTAAAAGAGAGAGAAAAGAAAAATATCCAAATGAAAATTCAACTGCCAAAAATATAAGATATACACTTCTAAACTAATCAGTCGACTACTAAACCATCTGCCAGATTCTCGCCACATGATTCAAAGCATAAAATACCTAACAGAAAAATCTTTCAATTAAAACTCAGAAGAGAAACACAATCAAATAAAATTATGTAAGATTTAACCAGTAAATTTAATTCACATATTACTTTTTCTCTAATTTCTTCTATTTTTTCCTCCTAGAATTTCTGATAAGAAGGTAAATAACCAAAAAAGAATTTAAAAAAAAGTTAAAAATCAAACCGAATAATTAGCCCCTGGATGATAAAGCATTAAATATTTTTATTATTATCAAGATCATCTAAAATAATCAATCAAACACTAAATTTTATTATTCAGGTCAGTACTTTAAGAAACCCTTCAGTTTTCATCCACACGTGTGCTCCAAATAGTTGAAAGGAAAAAACAAATTTAATGAAAAATGGTACCATATTAGAAAAAAAAAAAAAAACAATACCTTCAGCTGTGGCTTTCCATCATCCTTTGTAGAAGTATCATCTGCATGCTGAGGAACCAAAACAAATTCTTCACTGTTCTCTGTGGCCACAGAATCAGATGACCCACTAACCTTCTGTAATGAAGCTCTGACCTCCATTTCACTTCTGCAAACGTCTATTCCTACATCCACCTGGCAAAACTAAAGGGTACAAAAACAAGTAAAACTTGATTAAAAACAAACTAGTTTAAAAAATGAACTAAGAAAGCTTTATACGATGGTTTGTATAAAAAAGAATCCTGGCACAGATTATCTACAAATTAGGAAGCTGTCTTCTTGGACTAGGCCACACGGTGGAAATGCATTCTCCCAACTCTTTTAACTTTCAGACCAAAAGGATAGTTACCTGAAAAACACAAACTAGCCATATCTCAACCAAAAATTTGCCTTTGCTTAACTATTTTGTTTAGAAATACTGGAGGTTTTATTCATTTGTTTCAACAAACAGAGAAAGTAAGCAAGTAGCTAGAAAAAAAATCTGAAAAATTCACACACACACACACAAACTGTACATGCCTGTTATCTCAGATACCCAGGTCTGAGACTGCAAAAGCATTTAAGCAGAGTTCAACACGGCAAGAAAGAAAAACATAGCAAAACCATGTCTCATAAAACATATAGTTTTTCAATTACTTTATCAAATCCAAATGCTTTAAAAAATTATCTCCTGGTCTGCAAAGTCCCCTGGCCAGCAAGGGGCACTGATCCTGTACCAGAAGATCCATCGGAAGGGTGAGTGCGTTCCTGACCCGTGGAAACACAGACATCCCTCAATTGCCTAAACATCGTGCTAATACTGCAGGGGCTCCTAACCCCAGCTGCTGCCCCTAGCTTCCTACCTCATCCCGGATTGCGTTCAGGCACCTCCTCCCTTTCCTTCTTCAGGGCCATAGATTCCCCAGCTTAGCCTGTTTGGGCTTTGGGACTGGGTGTTGAGTTCAACCAGGCGGGAGTTCTCTTGTTTCAATAGCCTGCCTGCAACAAGGTAGACCCTTTGTCTGCTAGGTCCCCTGGCCAGCAAGGGGCCCTGATCCTGTACCAGAAGATCCACCTGAGGGGTGAGTGCGTTCCTGACCCGTGGAAACACAGACATCCCTCAATTCCCTANTCCCCTGGCCAGCAAGGGGCCCTGATCCTGTACCAGAAGATCCACCTGAGGGGTGAGTGCGTTCCTGACCCGTGGAAACACAGACATCCCTCAATTCCCTAAATATCTTGCTCATTCTGCAGGGGCTCCTAACCCCAGCGACTGCCCCTAGCTTCCTACCCCATGCCAGCTTGCATTCAGACACCTCTTCCCTTCCCTTCTTCAGGGCCATAGATCCCCCAGCTCAGCCTCTTTGGGCACTGGGACATGGTGGTGAGTTCAACCAGGCAGGAGTTCCTTTGTTTTAGTAGCCTGCCAGCACCAAGGTAGGCCTTTTGTCTGCTTTGTCTGCAAGGGTCCGTGCCAGAAAGAGGCCCTGATCCTATATCAGAAGATCCATCAGAGAGCATTTGTAGTAAGAGATGGGCAGGCGCCAAGGCAAGAACTCTTCCAACAATCTGAAAAACAATATAATAACACCAGAACCCAGAGGACCTACAACAGGAAGACTGAAACACCCTAATCCAGAAGAAGTAGAAAAAAGTAATATTATGAAAGCAATAGGAGAGGATATGAAAAACTCCCTTAAAGAAATGGATGAGAAGAATAACAAAAAGTTTGAAGAAATGAGTAAATCCGTAAATGATACCCTA
>LOEQ01012078.1:6772-19442 GCA_001685075.1 Bramus lutescens
AAGATGGCATGGGCTGAGATAAAGAGAGTAAAGGGGATGTGGATGGGGGCGGGGGCATGAGCCTGGTACTTTGCAAAAACTAGACCTGGAGGAACCACTTGAGGGTGATGGACAGCGTCCTTGTCATAAAAAATGAGTCGCCTGCCTGCATGAGAAAGTAACAACTTTTTCTCAACCCCTGAGACCTTGAAAGAACAAGGCAGGCACCCACCGACTTCCAGTGCGTGACCAATGCCATGCAACTTCCTGAGTCACGTTTGCTGTGTGACAGACAGCAGGAGGAGCGGCTCTCTGCTCCTGCCCTTATGTTTCATCTCCATCCAACTCACAACATGAAGGCTTTCCTTCAACAGCGCGACATAGTCCTCGTTAGCCCACAGCTTCCTGAGAGGAAGGAGCCTAAATACGGAGAGAAAAAGTGCTGTGTGGTGATGGTGTGAAAAAGAAAACAAGCCCCACCCCAAAACAGCACCAGATGGCAATTGACTGACTGTTTTATAGAACTCCGTAGGGAAGTGTGTTCCATGCACTGTGTGCTTCCCTTTCTAGACACAACTCATTTACAACACCTCGAGCTAAGAAACAGTTATTCCCCACTTTACATGCAAAGCAACTGAGGCTGGAAGGAGCCCAGCAACTCACCCAAACTCCTTTCTCTACAAATGGGACATGGCCGCACTCATTCATCTCTGTCACGTTTCAAACTATCTGAAGAGGAGAGAAGTCCTACCCTCCTCTGCCCCGCCTCCCCCAGGGAACGCTGAGCTTTGTGCTTGGTGCTGGACAAGTCTTGGCAAGTATTTTGTACTTCTATCAACTGGTTTAGATAGTTTTTTCCCATAGGTCAAAAACTCTCTCTCTCTCTCTCTCTCTCTCTCTCCCTCCCTCCCTCCCTCCAATTTCTCAATACCAAGAAAGCTCTAGGCACAGTCACTTCGAGGGAGGTGGGAGGAAGCAAGTATACATCCACAGGAGAGATCATATTTCAAGTTTTTCACTCCATTTGACAGGAGAAATAATGATTAAAATCAGTTGAACATGTCACAAAAGGGTAACTGGGTTCTTCTTTTTTTATTTTTTCCTTTCTGTGCAGAGGCAGCTGCAATTGTATTTCGGGAGCTAACTCTTCATGCATAAAATTACTAATAGACACCATCTATCTGATGAATGTCTCCTCCTTAATAATTTATATCACTTGATCTATTTTCAAAGGTTAGTCTTACATTAAAATTACAATTCTGAATAGGTCAGGTTGTTATTTAAGAATAAATTATTTCACCTCTTCATGTTAGTGGTGTTTGAATAATGATGAGATTACATCCAGCACCCAGGGAGACCATGAAGGCAATGGTCTGCTTGACCTGACCCCTCACACCCTGAGTCTTGCTCCTTGATTCCTCCTGACTCTCTGTGGGCCACCAACCTGCACGTTTTATGATGCTCTGTTCCCACCTTTGTCTTTGATGGTATTTGACACTTTTTTCACCTCGTTAGCCACATCTCCCAATTTCCCCTCTCCATCTCTCCAAACACATCCTTGGGCCCTTTCGTCATGAATGATGGGGACAAAGCCCCACGCTTATTTTAGCCTCTTCCACTGATACAGAAGGAAGACCTTCAAGAAAATTCTACAATGCCACCTCCAGCTTTACCCAGACTAAGACTCTTTACTCCTAGCAAGTAAGAGCCAGGAAGCCCTGTAGTCAGTGGAAAGAAAACTAAGGAAGAGCTAGTTTAAACTAGTAAGATCCAGTCAAGCCAGTGGACCACTTCTGGTTTTCTTTTCTTTTGAATGATAGAGCATTTGACACTTCGAGGTATAATATCTGGATTCAAATTTAGCATTCCTCATTATTTAGCCGTTGTGAGCAAGGCGATTTCTCTTGGTGCCATTTCCTCCTAGCAAATGAGACTACCTTAGAGATGTAATATAAGAATTATTTAAATGGGAAAAAGTATCTTAGACAAACAGTAAAAGGCAGCTACAACTTGGTTCAAAATATTACCGCTGAATGAGTGACCATTGTTTAGTAGATAATTGTTATTTGCTGAAAATTTTTGTTTAGCCAAGATTTGTTTATGACAAGTTGAAGAAAAGTAAGATCTCCTTGCTAAAAAGTGGTTGGAAGAGAAATAACTTAGTTCTGACTTCAGGCTCTACTCTAGACACTAATATGCTATGTGACCTGTGATAAATTGCTTAACACCTAATCTGTAATTGTTGGAAATTATTCCCACTTTACCTGAGCTTACAGAGGTTAAAGGGAAAGTCTTAATTTGTGTTTATTTTTGTGGGTAGCCTGCACCAATAGAAGGCACCAATACCAAGTTGAGGTTCTGTAAAACAGTGAGAGATCTTAGTCAAGTCAACCTCAGAGCATCATTGCAAAGGTCAACTGAGAAAGAGCTATGTACAAAAGCACATAAGAATATTAATACTAGTTCTTAGCAATGGGTAGACCTCCAAGATTAGCCCTGTGGAGGACAGCAGTGTGGCCATCTCTATCCTTTTCCCCAAACTTCTGAATGAAGTGTTTTGACTCCAGAAAAAAAAAAAAGAATACTAACACTATTTGTCGTGGTCAGCCTCAGTTGTCAACTTGACACAGGCTAAAGACAACTTAGAGGAGAGGCCTCCACTGAGGAATTGCCTACATCAGATTTGCCTAAAGGAATGTCTGTGCCTCGATTGCTAATTAATGTAAGAGGGCACCCACTATGGCTGCCACCGTTCCTTGTCCAAGTGGTCTGGGACTATCTAAGAAACCTGGCTAAGCATGAACCTGAGAATGACCCATCAAGAAACATTCCCCCTTAGTTTCTGCTTCAAGCTCCTGCCTAAGTTCTGTCCTGACTTCTTCCAATAGTGGACTGTGACCTGGTAAAAGCCAAATAAATCATTTTCTCCAACACGTTGGCATACTTTGCTCGAACAAAATGAAACTAGAATTCTGTAGTGGTGCTCAGGAATTCTAAGGACAGACTGGCTTAAGGATTTATATCTAAGCAAGCACAAACCACCCAGGGCCTTCCATGTACACATTCATAAGTAGTTGAGGAGAATGCACAATTGGTTTGTTTAGTGAATAATTTCTGTTGTTGGTTTACATGTGAAAAGTCATGAAGTATGGGTGTTTAAAAGACAGGCTGAAGTAATATTCAGAGAACTCAGTGATACTCAAAGTGCTGATTGTAAATGTGCTCAGGAGGGAGATAAGTTCACACTGTGTTATGGCAGGAAGGCTTTTTATCGGCAATTTCATGTAACTGTGAAGTTGGAAGCATGGTGAAGCTGGAGATTTTCTTTATTTCCGCCTTAAAGACAACCTTTGGAAACACAAGTCATAACCTTCCATTTGCGGGGTAAAGATTTTCTCTGAAGAAGCTAAGAGATAGGAAAACTCTTCAAAAAAGATAGAGCCTTTGTAGATCCCCATTCCCATGCACTGTAACTCAGGCCTGTGCTTCCTAGGGTTCTCTGAGCAATTGGTATAAAGATCTCTCAGGCCAAGTTGAGGAAAGAGACTTTTTCACTGTGTTTAGTGACAGTAAGTGAAACACCGAAATCCTTCAAAGCCCAAGCAAGATATTGGGCTCACTGTTTCTTTACATAAACTTTATATACTGTTCTAGTGTCTTACTCCCTGTCTCCTGTGCATCTGCTCACTCCTCTCTCAGTAAACTGGCTCCTTTACTCCTTCATGAACGGAGCAAAAGATGCTGACACCAAGATTCCTCAACTCATTGACTTAAATAATCAGCAGAGAATTCACTTCACAAGTACATGACCACAGGGTTCTGTCATCCTTGTCTATTGGATCACTTTATGAAAGCATAACTGTCAGGACCTCCTGAGCTGTCATTAGAGAAGGGTCACAAACTGCATAGGTATTGCATAGGTATTGTAATGTATGCCTCCTGGACAAAAGTACTGAGGTTGTAAGGACAGATTTCAATTTCTGTAGATTAGACCAAACATTGGCTAAAATATGAACAAACATGGTTTATTTTCTCTTCTTCCCTCATGGAGTCAAGAGGTGTATGTTGATTCCAATTCAAAAGATGTCCCCCAGGTATACTAAGAGAAAAGCAAAGAGGCCCAGGTGGAGTTAATCCCCAGATTCTCCTATTTGGTTTGATTTGGTTTGGTTTTTGATATAGGGTTTCTCTGTGTAAACTTGACTGTCCTGGAACTCACTTTGTAGACCAGCTTTGATGTGGGATTCCCCTCTGTATGCTGTGAATATCATTGGTTAATAAAGAAACTGCTTTGGGCCTATAGAAGAGCTATAAGGGAACAGAGCTAGATGGGAAAAACTAAACTGAATGCTGAGAGAAAGAGGAGGCAGAGTCAGAGAGAAGCCATGTAGCCCCACCAGAGCCTGACAGAACTTTTGCCTGTAAGCCACAGCCACATGGTGATAAACAGATTAATAGAAATGGGTTAAATTAATATGTAAGAGTTAGCCAATAAGAAGCTAGAACTAATGTGCCAAGCAGTGATTTAATCAATACAATTTCTGTGTGATTGTTTCGGTTTGGGGTAGCCAGGATGAACAAGCAGCCCCCTGCAACACAGGTTAGCCTCCAACTCAGAAATCTGCTTGTCTCTAGCTCCCAGTGCTGGGATTAAAGATGCATGCCACCACCACCAGGCCAGATTCTTCTCTGTTTATTCTTCTTCTTTCTTTCCATTTATCCATAACAAGACAAACCTGTGAAACAAAGACTCATCTAAGGTCAGAGTAGACTTGCTATTTCTGCTTAGTTCTAAAGCCAAGGATAGAATCTACAAGTGTCACAGTGACTAAAGACACACCACACACCACAAACAAGTTTAGCTGAATTTCAGCTGTGCTACTGACAGATTATTTACAGTGACCCTTTCCATTAAAGAACCTTCTTCTCAAAGTATTATCTCCTAACTAGACATGGTGATACAACCCTGTAATCAGGTACTTGTAGGGTTGAAGCAGGAGGACCAGGGATTCAAGGTCATCTCAGCCTATGAAACAAGATCTTGTCTAAACAAAAAGGTTCCTGAATCATTTGGTCAAACAACACAAAAATAATCTCTTACCCAACTATATCTGGCAAAACTCAGGCTCAGAAGGAGGAAATTGGTTTCCCAAAGTCACTTGACCAGTAAATGATGATGCAATATCAAAACACACAACACACATCTAGCTATGGTCCACCTTCTCCAGCTTGCTCTGTGCTCCAGAGAGATGACTTCATTAGCTAAGTTAAGCAAACTTCCTGCCCTCTGGTTTCCAGTTGAGTGAAGGCCCACAAAGAAGCAACACAAAATGAGGTAAGAGTATTTTAAGGAATCCTTGTAGGAACTAATCTACCAAAGGCCATGGATCCTGCTGGACCTGTCTACCTTTTCTGGGTTCCAGCAGCCCCTTCTTCCTCTCAAACTTTCAGAGCTATGCGGCTGAATACTGGAGAGTTCCTGTACCCAAGCTTGGTTTCCCTTCCTCGCCCTCTGTTCAAAGTCTGCAGCACACTACTGATAGCAGCCTGGTGTGTGCCTTAAATCAGGATGCCAGGCTGATTCGGGCTTACACAGATAATATTTTTAACAGTTTCAACAATACCCTTGGGAAGAATAGACTTTTACAACCCTCCATCTGTAATTCAACGTACACAAATGCTCTTTCAGTTTGGGCTACCTTTTAATTCCTCTCTGTCTGAACCAAAAGAAACATCCTTCACTGGTCTGAGTGTTAAATGGGCAGTCTGAATGGCTGGAAAGCACTGCTCAGGTTCGGGTCTTCCACATGGAGGACTGTTTATCTCTACTCCACAAAGGGAGTTCAAAAGGAGGGCACATTTAAAAGACCTGCCTATTGTCAGGGATATGGAGATGTGGGTGGGAGAGACCAGGACTATGAAACAGAAAACAAATTAAAAAAAAAAACATAAGCCCTTGGTAAATTGCGTACAGATGAACAAAGCTGCATGAAGAGATGGGCCAATTCACATGGCCCATGCACAGACAGAAATTACACCTGCCTCTTCATTGACTGTTAATTTTATGATACTTTTATTCTAAGACTAAATATACAGAACAATATATTTGAAGTTGAGTCTTTTAAAGTACAAGTATAGAGAACAAGTTTAAATGGGTCACCATATTCCTCTCTCTTCACCCAGATATACATACATAACAAGTACATTCACTATGCAAATGACTCTGAATAGCTATTTTGGTGTTTACTGATCCCTGTCAACCAACTGTGCTCAAAACACTACAACATCTATGCCCTAAATGAAGAACTTACTCAATCAGAACAGTTTCCTAGGTCTCCTGAGTGCCCCCAGGAGCTCCCACAGTGTTGAGGACATGGCAGCCATTCAGAAAATGTTAGAAGATAGAAATAAATGTCTGCAAGACTTTGGAAAGTGCTAGAACAATGGAATCAAATCAGAGGGAGAGAAGATGAGGAAATATAAAGAGCTCTTAGAGGGGAGAATGCAGACTGCTTCTGTATTTGGGATCCTTTCCTATGTGCTCAACTCCCTGGGAACAGCTGCCTCCTGGGAAGCATCTACTTCCTCCTGGAGCCCAACAAACACCGGTGCTTGGTGCCTTCCTTCTGGCTATAAATGAGCATCACCAGAGACATTTCAGATGGCCTCATGAAGAAAAGCTTAACAATTGAAGAAAGCAAGTTCTAAATTATCCTCCAAGGAGGGGAGAGCCTGGCGCGAGACAGGAGGGCAACTCCTGCTCTCTGGGATTTCTCCACCCCCAACAATTCACAATCATGAAGAGCCACCATGAAACACACCTTCTTGCAAGTCCTGCACATTAGTTTGTTCTGGGTGACTAAAAGACTCAAAAATAATTTTTCAGTCAATGTTTTTGAGTCTCCACAAGAATGTCAGAATGTCACTGAAGGTAAAATATTCAGCCCTCCAGAAAGCAGGACAGCAAGGGATTTTTTTTTCTGATGCAGCAAAAATGTCTTATTTTATTCTCTGTGGTATAGAGAAGAGTGGAATCCCTACGCAGTGCCCCTCAACATCCTGCAGAAATTTTGAGCAAATCATACTCCAGACTGCTTCCCTATGCCTTTAATTCTCAAATTTGAGGTTTTCACTTCAAGTAAATTCAAGATTTTTTCCCTTCCTTAAAAAAAAAAAATCCTGGAGCTGGCATTTACAGAAAATAAGGTTAACAGAGAAACTTACTTACAATTTAATATTTAACTTCATTTTCTTGAATTTACTTATTTTCTTACGTCAAAGGGAAATGGGTTATTAAGATGAAAGTGTCATAAGTGATGAAAATCTAACTTGATGAAGAAAAAAATCAGGAAAGGAATAAAATGAGAATAAGAAGCATAAAGCAGAGTTGGGGTGAAATTAGCGCCTGAACCACGGGCTGCATGGTCCTGCACACTTTCTAGGTATTTTCTTTACATTCGCTCAGTGGCTTTCAGAGCATACAGCCTAGTGGCGAATAGAAGCAGAACTTCAGGAACCACAAAGATGAGAGGAACTAGCTACAGAGCCAAATCAGCTGAGTTCCAATCCAAGCTCCTGCTGATGTCATCTAAGAGGAATCACACGGTTATTCTAAAAGTCCCCTCCTACATGTACAGAATGGAAGTGACAGCGCCTACCCCACGGCCCTGAATACTTCGTTGTTTCCTAGGCCAAAGTCTCCATCCCAAACAGCAACACAGCCCCATGCTTTCAGGTAATAATTACTTCAGAAAACCCATTTTTCCATTCAGCCTGTGTCCTCCAGCCAAGACACAGAGGGGTTTTCTCCTATATCACCAACCACTGTGTCCTCCTCTTGATGAATCTAGAAGCAAACCAGCCTATAAACGGACTTGTCAATCACCTGTGATAAAGCCGTAGTAATGGGGACGAAGCAGGGCAGAACAGAGACGCGAGCACCGGTTGCCCAGATGAACTCTCATTTACTTTCAGTGCAAAGGGGTGCAAAACCCACCACTTCCACTCAAGAAAGGGTTTGTTCAAGAGGATTTTCCTCGGTCCAGGCGAATGGTATCCCGAGATGGATGTCACAGGATTGTCTTAGGAGGATCTAGCATAGTTCAAAACATACCACCAATTCTACCTACTTGCATGCAAGTTAAACCTACTGAAGCTGGTGGAACTTACTCTAGGAAAGAAAAGAAACTTATTCTGGGAAGTCAATAGAGAATCTTCTGAAAATGATACTTTCCTAACAATCTCCAGTGATGAAGAAAACATAAAATTGCCATGAGGTTTCCGTATGTAACGCAGTCGAGGAGGAAAGGGAGAAGCACTCTGAGAGCTGCTGTCTTCTGGTGACCTTGGTGCTGTGAATCACACTCGTCACAGCACGCCTACCTTCACATCTGCCCCTTCGGGTTGGCAAATGCACTGTGGCCAAGTTCTAGCCGCACATTTTTTAAAGCTTGACCTCTGAGATTTGCTGCTTATTGTCTAGAAGTTTCTGAAATTCTTTACTTAAATTTCAGATTTTACAGGAATCATGTATTAAAAGAATTCATTATTTTCCCAAGCAAAGAATTTTTTTTTTCCTCTTCTCTTGTCAATGCCTGTTCTTGGCACCATTTTGTTAAGTAACAAGCCGTCTGAGCCGAGCTTCTGGTCTGACTGCCCTGCAGCTTCCTTCTATGTAATTGGGAAAGTCAGTTGATACTGTCTTCTACTTGTTGACTATAGATAGCCCCCTCTGGTATCCACCCCCTAAGGCACCACCTCTGTCTTACTTGGTTATCTTGTTGCCAGTCTCTCCTTTCTCTAACCCTTCAAAAAGAAAAAAAAAAAGACCTATTCTCAAAAATATTTCTCTATTCCTTCCAAAACTGGCCTCCCTATTGCTCTGTACAAATACTTCTGTGACAACTAAGTACCAATTAAGGATAACCTTTTAGTTTTTCACGAAAGGGTCTCTAACTCCCCTGGCTGTTTGATCTTCCAAGATCCTGCGACATCACTGTTTCTCAAAGCAGTTCACTGACTTGTAATGGATTTTAAGAGTCTCCCAGAAAACCATGAACCGATGTGCACTCCAACTCTTTTTCTTAAGCCTCAAGAATTAATTATGAGGAGATGGTTACATATACCTGTCACTGACCATTTTAACCAGGGATTCTTACTGTAAATAAAAGGACTCAGGTTGGAAGCCTTCAGCTGCAGTTGACACTGTAGGGTGATTCTCCATGTGCTCTAGCTGGGCATCCCACTGAACAATGCAGTGACTCAAATACAGTGTCAAAAAGCTACTGCATATATTCTACATGGGAGTAAATGGAATTCCTATAAACCAACTTGAGGCAATGGATGGATTATAAAAGTGTCTTGGATAAATAGTTGCCAATTAAAAACCAAAGTGTGAAATTGTTCTAGCAATAGTTCTGATTTGCCAAGCTACTAAAATACTCTGTTCTCTGAATAAACACATTTTCTCACACTTTCCCTTTGTTAATTGAGATCTTTGCCCCGATTATGTTTCCTATATCTGACTATATTAATACACAGTAGATAGATGATAGGTAGGGGAGGGGGAGGGAGAGAGAGGGAGAGAAAGAGAGAGAGAAACACAAGATATCTACATGCATACATTCCTCCCTCTGTATTCATTTCAAAGATGCCAACCCCAGACTTCACCTAGATGTGAGGATGAGACCAAGTCTTAAGTGTTCATTGAAAGACTCCATGAAGTTTAATTTACAATAATATCTCTACCAGGTTGCAATCTCTTTGGGGGGAAAATGTGCCTTTTATTTGTGCTCCTCCACATATATATCTCAAGGCCTTTAACATGGTAGCCACTCATAATTTTTCATTTGAACAACCAAATTTCATCATGAGAATGTCACTCTACAGTGAATTTTTCTTAGGGATGATGGAGTAGTTTAATGCAGTTGAGGGTCTTTGACTAATATAAATGAAGCTCGTCAGTCCATATTGATAGCATCTTGATAGCTTTTCTTTCTCTTCTGTTTATTTTTGAGATTATAATTTAATTACATGTCCCCCTTCTCTTTCCTCCCTCCAAGTCCTCCCATTGACCCCTTTCCTACTCTCCTTCAAATTCATGGCCCATTTATTATTGCTATTGTGTGTGTGTGTGTGTGTGTGTGTGTATTCACAAATATAACTGGCTGAGTCTGCTCTAGTCTGCTGAGTACTTGTGTGTATGTTTTCAGAGCTGCCTGTTTGGCACTGGAGAACCTGTTGTGCTCTTCCCTGAGGAAGACCTTCTCTCCCGCTCCCAGCTAGACTCAGTTGCCTGTAGTTCTTTGCATAAGGCCAAGACCTTGTGGGCTTTTATCTCTCCAGTTTAGCATGTCCTTTGGTGTAGTCCTTGCTCAGCTCACATTTGGGCAGTCATGTTGGTGAGATTTTATGGGTGCAGTTTCTGATATTCCTAGGGACAAGTCTCACAGCTATCTAGTTTCTTAAAATTTGTAACAGATGATAGGATAGAAACTTTGTAGAAAACAAAAAAGAAAGACATCCAAGCCCGGGTCTTACTAAGAATGTCAGCAGCATCACTCCTGAATGGCCCAGAAGAATCAAAACCAGTGTATCATAGAGATGTCGGCAACACACACTAACTGCAGCACTGGTCCACAGCAGTCAAGTCACAGAATGCAGTCAGCCTACCAGGAGAGAAAGAAAGCAATGGAGTCTCCATCAGATATCAAGAAAAAAATATTTCTCAGGGAAATGAACAGGAACTCAAGCTCATCATGTTAAGCGAAGCAAGTCAGCATCTGATGAATACTGTGTGTTTCTCTCATGTGCAGAATCTAGATTCTTAAAGGACAATGAAATACAAGGGGAACTAAGAAAAGAAAGGAGACCAGGAGGAAGGGAGCACAAGAGAGGATGATAGCGTGAATGAATATGATTGAAGTACAACATACATACATACGTGTGTGTGCGTGTATGAACATGGTACAATAAAACTTGTTGTTTTGTATGATTATTTTTTTAAAAAATAAGTATAGTACTAGAACTTTTTGCGACATTTTCTGCAACATAAACATTCTCCTTCTGCCTCTTCCCCCCGATCTCCAGTAGTTTCCACTTGTGGCCCTGGTTAAGGTAAAAGAAATGCATGTCCCCACCTCTGTTTACCGAAAGGAATAGAAACATCCCATGTCCCCTGTCTAAGACCTCTTCCTCCACAAAGACATCTGGTAACTGCCATCAAAAGCATGACTTCCTCTTGTCCATACCAAATCTTCGCCTCTGTAATTCACACTCAGAAGACTACACATAGTAATTATGACCTTCAGCGCATAGACTCGGGACCCAGGTTCAAGTTCAACATCTGCTACCTTCTGGGCTAGAGACCTTGGACAAATCATTTAACGTCTCTATGCATTGGCTCATCCCGTCTGTTACAGGAGCAAAACAGCTAGGCTCTGGCTCTTAAGGCTGTAGCAAGGTGTGAGACTCCATTGAGCCGCAGTAATCTTGTCACCATGATGCCTGGTGACAGGCCTGAGTACAGAAAAAGGGCCCAGGGTGCAAGAACCACCAGTGGTCTAAGTGGTTGGTGTGGTCAGGCAGGTGCAGCCCCCACACATGCTATTCTTGCATTCTATAGCATGGCAAACAGGGGAAAGCCCCTGCACCTGCCAAAACGTGGCCTGCTAAATTATTAATATCCACTGTGTGTTCTTTTATTCAGAAATGCCTTTGAAGTTTTCCTTCACCCTGGCCACAGGGATTTGGGGGAAGGGGAGGATAGGGGAGAAGGAAGTGCAGAAAAGGACAGGCACTGCATGACCAAGAAAATGGAAAATACAAAGCCATTCCTGCTATTCAGTCTGATCTTTAGTCAATAATTGTAACTTTTAATCTAGCAAGGATTCCTAGCAGTCAAGCACCAAAAAACAGGAGGAAGGGGACATTCATAAGCAATTCTGAGCAACAGCCGTGGGTGCTAGAGTGATAGGTCCCCCTGGGGAGGTGACAGTTGGTAGACAGTCTGAGGCAGGCAGGAGTTTACTTGGGCAAGAGCAGTCAGCATGGCCTCGCAGGGACTAATTATGAAAATATGATTACAGTGGATTAGTAATCTTGTCAATCAAAGCCACCTGCCAGGTAGCACCTGGCACCGGGTGAAAATGCCACAGGACTGCAGATGCTGTAAGGGTCTGTACAAAATGTTCCTCCTCAAGAAAGCCTGTCTGGACCCAGACTAAGAGCAGCAGGGGGCACTGACTAGATAGCTCTGAGATGTCTCAACTTGAAATCTGAGCTACATCCCTTATCATCACCCCGAGAACTGGCCCAACACTGACTCCTTGTTTTACAAAGGCCTGGAAGATACTACTGGTGTTTACCGTGACCCCCAAGAAAAGGGAAAATCTTAAAAGTGATGACTGGCTATGGTGATGCCTACCACAATCACTCTCACTGAGCACAGGAGGTGCACCTAGCCTGGTACCCAGATCCCGAGATCTCCATCTCAATTCATCCTTGCAGAACCCACTGTCATAGTTAGGATTTTTATTACTGTGTCAAAACACTATGACCAAAAAGCATTGGGAAGGAAAGGGTTTATTTCTCTCATAGTTCCATATAACAGTTCATCATCAAAAGCAGTGAGGGCAGGAAGTCATGCAGGGCAGAAACTTGGAGGTTGGAACTGATACAGAAGCCAATAAAG
>LOEQ01012080.1:12959-27278 GCA_001685075.1 Bramus lutescens
CACACACACCACTTTCCCTCTCTCTGTGGGTGTGTATACACACATATTTACACAGACACACACCACTTTCTCTCTGTGGGTGTGTATATGCACATATTTACACACACACCACTTTCCCTCTATGGGTGTGAATACACACATATTTACACATACACTACTTTCTGTAGGTGTGTATGCACACATATTTACACACACACAGACACACACACTCACATGCCTGAAGTTGACCTCTGGCTTCCGAACACGAACACATGTACTTGCATTCATACATACACACAAACACGCACAAAACAGTGTGAGAGACCACATACATATGCCAGTTTTGACTAGGAGCAGATCAAGGCTTCTAAAAGTCAGTGTGAGAGGATTTGTTTTTGCTTCAGGGGCTTTTCCACTGAGGAAGTCCCCAGCAGAGCCGTCCTTGGTGCTCAGGGAGTTTGTGTCTGTGACTTCAGCTGCCCCTTGTGTTTCAGCTGGCAAGCCTGGTACAATTTCTCACATGCCTGAAGTGCTTTCTGTGCCCAGGCTGTTGGCGTTGTGGGTGCCAGGGATAAGTAAGGGACAGGGTTCAGCCATCAAGGGACCCACAGTGGCCACTGTGACGTGGTCACCCTGCCCTGCCTGTTCCTGCTTGCTTGGGTTCGGGCTTTTGGCCAGCTGCTTCTCTCCTGGGTCGAGGCCCTGCCGGGCTCAGGCCCTGGCAGCTGTCTTAAGTGACTGCTTCCTCTATTTTCATGAAATATTTTTCTGCTTTCACTCCTCCCTTGAAGTACTGCTTAGTGGTTATAAAAAATTATAAATTTTTATTTTTTGAGAATTCCATATATATTTTTGTTCATTTACATACACATATATGTCTATATACAGTCCCTTCTACCAACTGCTCCAAGACCTGTCCCTGTACTCCTTTTCCAACTTCATGTCTTTTTTTTTAACCCATTGATTCTAATTAGTGTTCCTGGTATGTACCTTGGTGTAGGGCCATCCACTGGAGCATGGTTGACTTTTCAGGAGCCACACCTGTGATGAAAGCTCACCCCCCCCTTTCTTCAGTAGCCATCAGATGTCAATAGCTCCTCATTTAGGAGTGGGGTCTTACAAGTGCTGTCGTGTTTCGCCATCCATGCCAGAATGGCGACTTGCTTGATTTCATACAGCTCTTGAGCAGGTGACAGCGTCCCTGTGAGCACATGTGTACAAAGTGCATCGGGTTCAGAAGACACTGTGTGTGTAACAGCAACAGTCCTCCCCAAACTCCGACTCTTACAATCTTTCTCCCCCTCCTCTGTAGTGGTGGGAGGGAGATGTGATGTAGATGTCCTATTTAGGGCTGAGCCCACGTGGAGACAGTGTCTGACTGCTCCGGATTTGTTACTGGTTACAGAGTAACTAAGTGAGAGGTCTTCCCTGAAGATTTGCTGGGAAGGAATGGAGAAAGATGAAGAAAGCCTGGGGTGGAGGCGGCTTTGGGGGTGGGAGTATACAGAGCATTCTGAGAGGGCACGTGATCCTCCAATGCCAGTTCTAGCAATTTGTTGCAAATTGAGTGCCTCAGAACAACATATTTGTGTTATCTCACTTCTGGAAATCAGAAGTCCAAGCATCAAGTTGTGGGCAGAGCTGCGTTCTCTCTGAAGGCTCAGGGACACAGGAGCCTTTCCCATAGTTGAAAGACTGCTCAAGTGTGTTGGTGTGTGACCCTTTCAGCGATAGAGGCCGTCGGACCATGCCTCTGTCTGAACAGCTTCTGTGACTGGGACTCTTCTGAATTCCCTCTAAAGATCCCACTGATGAGTTCAAGCCAACCCAGGTAACCCATAATAATCTCTGTCCTGGGATTCTTCAGTCAGTCCTGTCTTGCTGTGTGAGGCTGCAAACCCATAGGAGCTCAGGATTAGGATGCAGGCATCTGGGATGCAGGAGAGGGGAGGCAGAATTCTGACATGTTATTATTTTAATGAATGTGAATAAATAATAGCAGATAATATATGGACAGTGGACTAGCGGAGGTGAGTCCTTGAAAGATGAACTATAGTCTAGGACAAGTGTCTTTGAGGCCTATTCCAAGTAAAGGGGGAGGGAGGGAGGAGGGAAAGATGAGGGGAGCAAGGAAAGAGGGGAAAGAGGAAAAGAATGAGAAAGAGGGAGGGAAGCAAGAGAAGGAGGGGGAGGAGCAAGAGGAAGGGAGGGAAAGAAGAGGGAGAAAGAGGAAAGAGAAAGGGAGGAGGAGGGGGGAGAGTGAAATAGGGGAGAGGGGAAAGGAACAGGTGGGAGCCTAAGGGGGTAAGGAGAGAAGGAGGGAGAGAGGGAGGAGGAGAAAGCATGTACTCTATGACCACCACAAGCCTCAGACTTATCAGTGAGGAGAGGAATCTGTCGTCCATCAGGCTAGAGAAACTTGGGAGCTGAAATTAGGAAGGATGAAGGAATTGCTGAGGACCAGGTTGGTTCTGTGGACTTGTTGGAGGAAGTGTCGGAGCAGTGAGTGTGGGGTGTGCAGTTGGGCTCGATCTGTGGGCTAAAGAAAATTGCTATGAACCTGTGGATTACCCAGCTGTACACAGAAGCTATGGGTAAAGCAGCAGTCTGGCTCACCAGGATCTTTGGTCTTGTTCTCATATTTTAGACATTAAGGAACAAAGGCCTAAAAAGTGCAAATAGGTTTATTACTAAGGACACCTGGGAAGGCAGTGTTGCAATTTGGGCTGGAGACCCCAGCACCTGTCTCCAATTCTCTTTCTCCCTGTAGCTGAGGTTCCTGGTTTGTGTGCATGTGTGTGTGTGTACTTGTGTGTGTGGTATAGGTGTACATGTGTCTATGAGCATGCCATGTGTCCATGTTGCTTAGAAGTCAGAAAGCAGCCTCAATTCTCCATCCTCAGTTGATGCCCGTCTCCTGTTTTAGAGATGGTATCTCTCACTGGCCAGGTATGCTAGGCTGGTTGTGTTAACAAGCCATAGGTAAGTACTTGCTCCAGCTTCCCCAGTTCTGGGGTCACAAGTGTGAATCACCTTGCCTCACCTTTTTACTTGGGTTCTGGAGATCAGCTAAGGTCCCTGTCCTTGAGCCATCTCTTCAGCCATTACTACTGTGTAGGATGCCTTTTGATGGGATGAGCCTATGTTAGGGGAGGGTGCTCAATGTCACACAATTACGGAAAATGGGAGAGAGGAGTTGCTACACAGGAGGGAATTGCGTGGGAAATACCCCAGACACAGTAGGCCTGCTCACTTACAGCTTGCTAGGTTTCTTCCTCCTTTTTGAGTAGCTTACATCAGGCGTGGGATATAAATCACCCTGTGGAACTGTGTGTAGACCGAAGAAGAAACACTTGGTCAACAGAGCATTGGACCTGCGGATTTTTGTGGCTGGTTGATGGGAGAGCAGCTCCTCTTTGGCTGGATCCTCACCACTTCCTCTCATCACAGAGACTTGTTTTCTCCCTAGTCAGAAACAGCTGTATCTATAGACTATCCACAGAGCATTTTAGGATGAATTCCTCAGCTGCCTTCAACAGTTCATCAATAATGTGTGTGGTCTGTCTATTAGTAAGCAATTAATATTTGACTTTATTGGCAGGCAGACCACACATTCCCTGACAGGCCTTTAAAATATCCATTTCCTATTTCCTCACAAAGGAACACATTTGAAAGTATTTCAAAGAACTTCTGGAACAAGTATATTGAGACAAACCTGAAGAGCTGCAGTGGAAATAGTTGCTGTGGTGACGGGAGGGGGTGTGGGAGGGGCATGATGACTGATGTAAGTTCAAATCTTGGGAAACTGTGCAGCAAACTCGTGTGTGCTCGTAATCGTGCCTGTAACCTCAGCATTGGGGAAGCAGGTGTCGAGCTGGGGCTTGCTGGCTAGCAGTCTAGCTCCAGGTTCAGTGAGAGACCCTGTCTCAAGGGCATAAGGTGGAGAGTGATACAGCAAGGCATCTCATGTCTTGCCTGGCCTTAGCAAACAGGTGTGCATGCTACACACACACTCACACACTCACACGCTCACTCACACACACACACACACACACTCACACTCATTCCACCCTGCAACTCAGACAAACCAAAGAAACAGTCTGTGTTAAAGGAAGGGTGTTGGAAGTCCCTGGGTTTCCGAATCAACAGTAGTTTTCTCTATTCTTTGGATTGAATTCCTTTAAAAAAAGAAAAAAAACCAAGCACATCAATTTTAACCACTTAAGATAGCGTCCACATTCAGTGCTGTGTGTCTTGAATGATTTTACCACATGAGATTTTGCTAGGAGATTCTTTTTTTTAAATTAATTTAGGATGATGCCAATTTGTACATTGGCAGAACCTGCTTGTATGATTTTCATTGTGAGTTGTAGTGTTTGAGGGATTTGGGAAATTTGATGGGTTTATAATCAAGCATTATAGATTTTTAAGGTGGTAAAGAGTTAACATGGGCTTAGGTGTGATAACTATGTTTTCACCAGGTCTTATCTTTTATATCAGCATCATTAAGGAGATGATCGTAAAACAACCATTAATTCGTCTCACTAGAGCAAGGTTTGTGTAGTAAAATTATGCAAGACCATAAGATAATTCATTCATTGTTTAAACTTTTGTATAAATATATGGGATCCAGGGTGATCCTTAGATATGTATATACTTGGTAAAGACTGAGTCAGAGTAGTTAAACATTTATATCTCCTTACATGTTTAAAAACTGTTTGCTGTCCGTGTATTGAAAGCTTGCACATGCATCTGGGGTGGAGTATGATACTTCAGTGCATGGATACCGTATGTGCCAGTCACGTCAGGGTAAGTCATATTCCTGTCTCCTCATCATGCCTTTCTGTGGAGCCTTTGGACTCTTCAGTTCTTCCTCAGTTTGTAAGAGGCAACAGAACCACAGTCTCACTGCATTGTGGAATTCTAGGATTGAAGGCTCTCAATTGTATTTTAGTACTACTGTGGTTGTCCTGTTGATTGTTGAGACGAAATACTTCAGAAGAAGCAATATAAAGGAAAAAGGTTTTGCTTTGTCGCATGTTTTGGTGGTAGTGTCCCTCATGATAGGGAAGGGATGGTGAAGGAGTGAGAGGTAGCTTGTCATATTGCATCCACATCTGGGTGCAGAGAGTGAACAGAGAAAGGGTAGGGCTAAAATAATAATGCTAGTTCCTAATGACTCACTTTTTCCCGCAAGTCTCCACCCCAAAATGTTCCACAACCTTCCCAAATTGCAGCATTAGCTGGGGACCAAGTATTCAAACTCATGCGCCTGGGGAGGGCATTTCACATCTAAACCATTATCCAATATTCCTCTTCCCATTTCTCCAAGGTTCTGGCCTTTGTCTTCATACATTTTCTTTATTTTTTTTAAATACCCACATTTGAGGGACATGAAAAAAACCAGTCTTCCTAATTCTGACTCCTTTCAGTTAACATGATGTTCCTCCCTCTCATTGTCTCATTCATTCTACTACAGATTATAGCAGTTAATATTTTGCACGTATTTATAGCATCCCCCCCCCGTGTGTGTCTATCTGTCATCTGTCTGTCTGTCCTTGTGTGTTATGGAGGCCAGAGTACAATTTGCTTGAGTCAGTTCTTGGAGGCAAACCCTTTACCCAGGAGACTTCACACACAGACTTGCAGGCAAACCCATTTACCCTGAAGATATTGCCCCCAGGCTTGGTGGCTAGCCCTATTACCCCAGAGACATCACACCCAGACTTGGTGGCAAGCCCCCTTTTACCCATGGAGACATCTCCTTAGCACCCAGACCTGGTGGCAAGCCCTTTTACCCATGGAGACATCTCCCTAGCACCCATGAAAGGACAATTGAAAAAGAAGATATCTCAGTCCTGTTCCAAGTTGCATTTTTGTTCCTCCTCAAGCAGAGATAAGCACATTCAATGTTTATACAGAGCACAATTTAAAAATACACATAATTTTAAATAGTGTATGGCATGAGCTATATATGACTCCATTTGGAAAATCTCAAAATTTGTAAGCTGAATCAAGCAGGAGAAATTAGTCTTAGGGAAAATGATTAACTCGCAATCTCATTTGGGGCTGTTGGAAACTATGCTGGATTGAGGTCAAGGGAGAAGTATAACCCTGCACCTTCATTCTGTGGAAAGCTGGCATGCCTCCTGGAGGTAGATTGTAGAGTCTTTCTGTTACTCTTTTGTTCTGTATTATCTCCTCCTCCTTTAATTCTGAGCAAGGATTTCCCAGAAGAAAGGCATTTTACGGAACGGGTGGAGGGCTGTGGACCACTGTCTTCCAGATGTGACATGGCTGCTGCATTGTTTAACTCCCTGCAGCTCTGATTTCCTGTATAAGACCTGCACCAGTTAGGCCTGTCAGCATTTCATTGTGGAAGGAGGAGGGACTCAGGAGGCTCTACCCTCACTGAGGATACCCGCAATTTATAGCTACTAGGGGAAGAACTCTGACGCTCCATCCATTTCTAAGGATCTATAGACAGTTTTAATGGTTGCTAGAGAAGGGGGGAGGGGAAGGGGTGGGAGAGGAGAGAGGGAAAGGGAGGGGGGCAAGAGGGAGAGATGTTTCTTTGGTGGCATAGCCATTGGTAAGTTGCCCACAGTCCTGTAAATCACCCCTCATGGTGTTTCTGGGAAGAACTCTAAGTAATCTCATGGAGCCACTTGGAAACCAAAACAAAGTAGCGCAAAAAGAAAGAAACAAACAAAAACCAAAAATAAGACAACAACCTGGAATCGACAGAAGGTGGATTCATTAGGAGAGAAAGGGAATCAATGAGAGTGATCCAGGGAGACAAGAGATTGCAACTGGGGCAGATATGGATAAAATACAGTATATACATGTTTACAAATTAAACTTGTTATTATGTATAATTACTATTTGCTAATAAGTTTGAAAAGACTGCATTTTGTTTCAGTCCTGCACACATTCAGATACCCACATGACACAGAATCAAAGACTTCATTAAGCAATGCTGTAGTGCAGATTAGAACATGAGGAAGCTGGCATCTCTGAACTCCATGAGGTATTGCCCCCAGACACCAGCCTTTGCCTGCATGATCTTTTACAAGGGTATGCTTTCTTGATAAGATCTCTAATGTGCTCAGGTATTTCTGGTCTATTTTATCCTCTGTGAATTGTGATGTTTGGTTTTAATCGTCAGCTTGACACAATCTAGAAATACCTGGAAATAGTATCTCAAAGAAATATCTAGGTTTGGTTGTTCTATAGGCATCCCCATGGCCAATTTTCTTAATTGGCTTAATTGGGGTGGGAGAGTCTTTCTGAATATAGGCAGCACTGTTTGGGGGCTGTGGTCTGTTTCTGAATGAATAGGCAAGAAAAAGCTGAGCACTAACATGTATACATTAGTTCATTGCCCTCTGCTCTTGATTGTTGATGTGATGTGATCAGTTGCTTCATGTTCCTGTTGCCATGATTTTCTGAGCAAAGTAACCTGTGAGCAAAGTAACCCCTTCCTTCTTACATTGCTCGGTTGGGGTATCTTACCGCAGCAACAGTGGCTTGGTTAAGCTTCTGTTGCTGTGATGAAACATCATGACCAAAAGCAACTACTTGGGGAGGAAAGGGTTTACTTCAGCTTACATTTCCAGGTAACAGCCCATCACTGAAGGAAGGCAGGACAGGAACTCAAACAGGGCAGGAACCTGTAGGCTGTAGTTGATGCAGAGGGCATGGAGGGGTGCTGCTTACTGGCTTGCTCCTCATGGCTTGCTCAGCCTGCTTTCTCATAGAACCCCAGAACAAGCAGCCCAGGGATAGCACCACGCACTACAGGCAAGCCCTCCCCTAAATCACTAATTAAGAAAATGCCTTACAGCTGGATTTTAAGGAGATAATTTTTCAATTGAGGCTCCCTCCTCTCTGATGACTCAAGTTGGTAAAACTAGCCAATCAAACAGGAAAGAAAACTAAGACATAGGTATTGGATACAGCCTAGGAAAATTGTACTGTAACTCAAAGTTTCAATACAATAGAAGCTGTTGAAATAAATGTGTTTTTAAACTAGCTTTTTAAGTGTCTAAGGAGAGCCAGTGATTGCCTTCCACTAGCAGGATGCTTGGTTTTCAAGCCATTTCCCTCCCTCCCCAGTGACCCTTCTTTACTCAGCTCCTCAGGACGGGGTAATCTGTCAGGTCTTGACCTCTTTCCAGCAGTTTCCTTCCCCGGGTCTTTCTGCTGAGAGACCCAATTCACATGTCATTCCTGCCTCCATGAGGTTCTCAGGCTTGTCTCTTCTGTGAGGCCTCTTTTGATAATTCCAGACCTAGGCTGCCACCCTTTCTGTCTCCACAGCCCAGCTGCTGACTTAGGAGAGCACTGTCTGTCCCTGCATTACAGACACTTGCTGTCTGCTGTTACCACTCACCGCCCCCATCTTTCTCTCTCTCAAATTAAATCTTAGTTCTTCCTTTTATCTTTGACTTAAAAAGTTCTGGCGAGATAGGGGAATTTTTTTATGTTTACAAATATTTCTGTCATCTTGCAAACATTAGTCATAGTATAAGAACCTGCTGATTGAAACTAACCATGATGCATTGTGAAATATGTAACATTTTAACTGTATATAGAGAGATATTCATATGTTGAATTTATATCTGATATTCATTTTAGCTAGGAATGATACCTGTCATTTTTATGTATAGATTTATTTTACTTTTAGTTGTGTGTATGGATGGGTGTGTGTCCTGTGTCAGTGTGCACATATGGCTGTCATTTAAAAATCCTTTCTTAGATGGAACATCCATATAGATTGACACACAAGCAGCAGTGACTCCTTGATTTGTCCTAAAGCTCAAAATCATGTGATCAGCTCTTAGATCAAGAGAAAGAGACCACCAATACTCCCTGTTCCTGTTTTTGTCACCAGTAAATAACATCCCGATTTCTGTTACCAACGTTGGTTTCTCTCACATGGAGCTTTATACAAGGGGGCATTCTGTCCTTGCTGTGTCTGCATTTTTATCTTGAAATTGTGCTGTTCACTTAGATAAGTAAGCATTTGTGAGCTGCTCATCCCAGGCACCGTGCAGTGATTCGATAATGGAAAACACCACAACATTTTATATAATGTGTCGCAGGTGGGCAGGTAGGGTTTCTTTATCTGGAGCGTTGATGAAGCTTGTTGCTATAAACATTCTGACATACGTGTGTGTGCACGTCTGTTCATATTTATGCATGTGCATTTATTTATGTAGAATGTATGCATGAGGACGACAAAAGTCTACCTTGGTTGTAATTCTGTCATTGTCCCCTTATGTTTTTTTTTTTACACAGGAGTTTCATTTGCTTCACCAAGTAGGCCAGACTGTCTGACTGGCAACTTCCAAGAGATCCAGCTGTATCTACCTCCCCAGAGCCAGGCCTACAAGCACATGCTACTCTCCTGGCTTATTAATAGGTTCTAAGGTTCTAACTCAGGTCCTCGTAGGGTAGGTACCTGAGCTGTTCACCCAGTTCTCGTCCATGATCTCTGCTTCTTGGCTATACAGCTGTCCAGCTATTTGACACTGTCACATTGTTTACCCGAGTATTGTGCCAGGTCCCACTCCACCAGCAGGGCGTGAAAGTCCTACATCTTTCTTGTTCTTGCCAACAGACCTTTCATATGTGAAATCCTCCACTGAGTACAGGAATTGAAAATGGATGTATCATCCTGTAGCTTTCCTTTTAACTTTCTAGAATGCATCTTTGATGTGAGAAGTTCTTCATACGGAGAGAGCTAATTATCAGCTTTCTCATTTCATGCTTCTTCTTTGCTCGGTCTTCCTTAAGGAGCTTTTACTTATTTAAAAGTCATCAAAATACAGGTTTCTATGTGTTTATTCCCCAATGGTAACTTTTCTGTTTTCTCATATTCATATCCTTATGTATCCTTATGGTCTCTGATGTATCAAGTTTTTGGCTAGTATTATCAGTTAAGAATTGAGAATTATTTTTCTCCCAAAGGTAGCCATAATCTTTCAGGTATTTTCCTTCTCCATATTTTAAAAAAATGTAAAAAGTTGTGTACAAGTGTGAGTATGTGCACGTGAATGCAGTTGCCTATGTAGGTCAGAAGGAGTCAGGTTCTCTGGAGCTAGAGTAATGTGTGCTTGTGAGTTGTCTAATGTGGGTTCTGGGAATTGAACCTGGGTCCTCTCGGAGAGCAGACACACTCATAACCACTGAAGCATGTCTCTGGCCACATCGTTTTTGTAGCATATTCAGTATCTATGTGTAACTCTGTCTAGAACTTCCTTTTGTTTCTTTTTGATATATTTTTTTCTGTTTCAAGACAATGCCTTTATGTGTCTCTAATCATTCTCAAGTCTGAGCCCTGTAACTTCTGTCAGTCTTCTTTAAGATCGTCTTGGGTGTCATCGATTTTAATATTTTGACTGTCATACTAACTGTGAGTAAAATAACCCACTATAAACAGTACACTGTCAATAACTTTTATGAGACTGGTGGGAGCCAGAGTCAAGGCAAAGGCAAAAAGGAAGTAAACCAGTGAGGAAAAGGAGGATGATTGTTGGAATTATGTTCTTCTGGTGTGAATTCCAGAACTGGCCATTGTGGCCGAGAAGGCGATGGTGAGTTGGTTCAGTTGTGGTGTACATGGGGCAGGGTGACAATGAGAATTAATTAAAGGGACACTTAGCATGGGAAAATGAATCCTAAGAAGGATTTCTTTGTCTAATTATGTATCAAAAGGAAGTTGGGATCTTGGTTGAGGAGACAGCATAGTGGACCTCGGAAATTTACTTCATCAAAGCTTCTGGAATAAATTCTCTGGGAACAGCCAGATTTTGAGTAGATCATGATCAAAATTCATAGAAAATAGCTTTAGTCCTACTTGATATTCTTTTTAGCTTTTCAACCATTTTCATACTAAGAGAGTCTCAAATAAATCATCACTTTTTGGCTTTCTGAGGGGTCTCCTGTATCCTATGCTGGTCCTAAACCGTGTAGCCAAGGGTGAGCTTAAATGTCTGTAGACCGGGATTGTGGATGTGAGTGGCCATGCTAGGTTTATGTTGTGTTGAGGCTGGAACCCAGGATTTCATGCATGCTACATAAGCATCTCACTAACTGAAGTACGTCCACAGCTCACATAAGACCAACTTTAAATCAGAGGCGGCTTTGGGCCATGGATCCTTGCCTGCAGAGTATGTACATGGTAAGGAAAAGACCAAATACGTGGGTCAGTAACATGGCAGGTGAAGAGGGTTCCATGCCTGTCTGTTGTTAATGACGGAGAGAGATCTTAGGGTGCAGATTTTGTGTTCCTTAGAGCTTGAGAATCAGAGCTTGCAAATGTTTATGCCATCTAGGCATTGTCACTGTTTGCAGCCTTATGTAGAAATGCCTTTAAGTCTTTCCTCATGTAAATCCAATCATCCTTCAAATGGGATGGCTCCAACTTACAAAACAGCCAGGCTCAGGCTAGAGAGGACTGAGGTAAGTGGACAGGGTTGAAAAATGAAGCTTCCGACCCCAGCTTCTGCAATTGGTGTAAGGAATCATTTCATTTTGTGTGTTTCTCGGGGAAGAGGACCAATTGGCCTCTGAAAGATAGTTTCCATAGCGACCGGGTGGGATCAAAAGCAAATGCAGTGATGTTTGTTTTTCCTCCACTTACTTGAACTGCTGTTAGGGAGCTAGTGGGGCAAGCAGTTCTCAGGCACTGGCTACTCATAGACAGACTGGGCAGTCCTTCAGTGTGTAGCTGCTACAAGTGGTCGTCTTTCATAGGCCTCGTGTCATGCAGCCGGCATTCAACCAGAATTTTGTCTTTTGGCTGAGCCCTCCCTGCACAAAACAAAATGAAACAGAACAAAATCTGCTCTTGAACAACTTTTCTGTTCAGGTACAGCTCTGATGAGCAGTTCCTGCTCCTTGAGTTTGTGACTTTGCACGCATGTGTAGAGGAATCTAAAATTGCCTAATCTACCTATTGAAAAGATGAGCATGAGACACAGATCCTCAAAGGACACAAAAAGTGATTGCCCTTACCATTTCAATGTAGTGTGGATGTCTAAAAACACCCAATATTTAGCAATCTTAAACAGAAACAGTATTGTATTTTACTGGGAGGGTTGAACCACACACCCCGGTTTTCCAGACTCCTCTAGTTTTTAGTTGTCCAGTGTTTGTGTTCAGTGTTCTGAGCTTTCATATTGTGCAGAGCACTGTGTCATGTGGGATGCTATAAAACACCGTCCTAGTAATCACCTGCAGGACATCATGGAAGAAAAGGAAACTCTTGGATTTGTTGTTACTCTGTAGTTCTCAGTTTGGATCTGTGTAGAATGTTTCCTGTTTGAGTGTGTGTGTGTGTGTGTGTGTGCGTGCGCGCGCCTGTGTTTGGGCATTCATTGAACACACTGTACATATACAAGTCAGCAGACAACTTGTGAGAGTTGGTTATCTCCTGCTGGTGATTAAACTCATGTCACCAAGCTTGGTGGTGGACTTAAAAACACGTCACATTTGTTAAGTGAAAGGCCATTTCCCTTTAGTCCTAGCAGAGTATAGTTCCAAGAATGAGTCAGAAGCTGACCTTTCTAAATGGACTGTTAATTTAACTGTTTAGAAAAAGAAAGTGTCCTTGAAGAAGTTTGATACTGACAGAACTTGCCTGTTTTTGAAAACTGGAATGAGGAATTAAAAGTAGAAATCGGTCTGTTTTTGTCTTGGCTGTTTTGTAACTTCCATATCTGAAATCCTCCCGCATCCTTCTCCCCCAGCTCATTCTGACGCATGCTGAGAAAGGAGCCTGTGGGAGATGGACTAGTCTTTTCTCAGTCCTGGGGTGTTCAGAAAAAGCCTCAGTCTCTGCAGAGAGATATGCACAGGATCAGTGGCAGTAGAGGAGGACAAAACGCTACATACCACCCCAAACCAGGACAGAAGACACCATAGTCAGCCCTATCTTATGTCTCTGGGAACTTCCGCTGTAAAAACGGTCAGGCCCAGGAACAGGGCTTATATGAACTGCTGAAGACTAGATAAAGGGCCATGTTTATAAATACAAATTACATTGTGCAAACATTATACAAACAAGGCTTCTTGGGAAAGGTCCAGAAGTCAGATTCCAGAGATGAAAGTCTGCTGATTTCTGATGATGTCTTTAAGCTACTCTGTGTGCAGTGTGCTGGGAGCCGGAGAGCGCTGTCGCCATATGCATGCATATTTAGTGTTGCACAGTAGCACTGTGGACTGTGAAATAAAACCTGAGCAAGGGAGGGAAACAATCCCTCTGACATTGAGCTGCAAATGCTTCCTGGAATGAAGCTGCAGGAAGCAAATGTAGTTTCTAATCTGATGCTGGAGCACTCCACACAGAGCCTAGGGGTTAAATGGACAGACCCAGTGTGCTCTCCAGAAATCAGTTCACTGTGTCTGCTGGTTACACACCAGAAGCAGAAAGGGAAGCAGTTCTTGAAGACTAAATTCCTGACCAAGAGAATAGTGAGGTAAGAAAACTTGGAAAACTCACAGACTGGGGATTCTTCTTAGGTATTCCAAAGTTTCCTTTCTGTAGAATAGTCAAAATTAAAATGTGTTTGTGTGTGCGTGTGCATATATGTTTCTGTGTGATGAGTATCCTGCCTTGAAGAAAAATAGAAGCAGACAGCACCCGTCCAATGACTGCTTTGTAAATCACATTATCAGGGCTCGCTTAAAGTGTTACCCAAGATTTCCTATGGAGGAGGTTGGTGGCACTACCATATGCCAGCTTGGGTCTGAGCCAGAGACACACACTGGAAGGCGTTTACATTCCAGCCGTCTCCTCCTGCCTGGCAAAAGAAAAAAAAAAAGAAGCGCATTTGTATGTGTTCTAAGTGGCCAAGTTATTTGTACACAATGGGAAGTTGAAATTTCATTTCCACATGAAATTAGTGAATAATGCCCCTCAAGACTCATTGAATAAGCGTGCCCAAGACTCTGTCAGCATCCGAAGTCTGTCCAGGACGCCCACCATCTGGATGGAAACAGGATCTGTTATCTGGCTACTTTGGCAGGGGGTGGGGCAATCGGAGGTGGGGTGTGGCAAAAGGGAAGTGCCTGGATACTGTACTGAGTTTTTGGCTATTTCATCAGGACTTTGGTGCCAGCCAGGTTTGTCTCTGTCTGATCTCATGCCAATATGTACTGGCCTAATATACTACACCACAGACATGTGGTCTTTGATCTCCGTATGTCTGTCCATCATGCATGTGCTTAATGTTTTTATACTACTTCTTTTACCCTCGCCATTATCTTTCATCCTAATTCTCAAAACATTTCCATTAATCAGAATTGGATTTAGGGATCTCTCAGAGTAGA
>LOEQ01012081.1:8391-21326 GCA_001685075.1 Bramus lutescens
TTGCTGGATCCTGAGGTAGGTTGACTCCCAGTTTCCTGAGAAACCACCAAACTGCTTTCCAAAGTGGTTGCACAAGTTTGCATTCCCACCAGCAATGGATGAATGTGTTCCCCTTACTCCACAACCTCTCCAGCAAAGGGTGTCATTGAACTGCCTCTTAAGTTTAAGGAGTGTGACCATAGTGTGTTTCTTAATGGTAACTTAGAAGAATGTTCACCCACATTACAAAGTTATTCTGGCATTTACAGAGACTTTGCCAGAACTAAGGACTAATTTATGGTACTGACATTTCCACTTCCCTTTAAATTCTTCTGGGACTAGTTACTCACACACAGGTTTTAACTGCACCTTTTCAAATTCCAGTTTTTTGCTGTTTAAATGATTTTATAGCCTGACCCTTTTAAATAGATGGCAAAATTGCACCAGAAAGGTATGAATTAGTACAGAAATCCTTAAACACTCTAGGAAACCTTTCTGTTTTGGAAAATCAAGGTTTTTTAGTTTTTTGGTTTATTATTTATTTTTTACCAGTGGCTTGCTTTTTATCTCTTCTTTTGTGACTCTGCCTCTGAGGTATGGTGTGTATGATACAGTGACTTTCATCACCAGTAGAATGTGGTTTAACCTTGTAATATTTTGCCTACCCAGTACATTCTGTGTATATGCAGGCTTTACTTTAGTAAAGATTTAAGGTTTATTTGCAGGCATAAGAAGTGTCCCTCAATCCATCCTGGATATCCTATTTGCTAAGAAGTCTATTCCCTTTCCTTAAAATGACATTTGACAATCCCTTTCTATTATAGTCCAAGTTCAAGAAATACTGGCTAGTGTCTGTTGTTGCACCAGATTAAAAAAAAAGACTTTCAAAATGCCACTCATTTCACTCATCTTCTGAAATTACCTTAAATCAATCTCTCTCTCTCTCTCTCTCTCTCTCTCTCTCTCTTTAGTTTTATGAGACAGGGTTTCTCTGTAGCATGCAGCATTGGAGCCTGTCCTGGAACTAGCTCTTGTAGCCTGGGTTGGCCTCAAACTCACAGAAATCCACCTGCCTCTGTCTCCCAAGTGCTGAGATTAAAGGTGTGCACTAGCACCACCTGACTTACCTTAAATAATTCTATAGCATGAATTTTGCTAGTGTATTTTCCATAATAACCATTGCTTTCTTAAGAGCTTTGGGTAGTTTCCTATTGCTCATTCTCTAAAGTCTTGTGTGGATTCCAAAGCCATGAGTCATCTTGTTTGACACTACCTTTCTCCTTCTCCTTTTCTAACCAATGTTTGTTCCATACGGCCCGTTCTCCATCAAGGCATGGAGCAGACATGCTCCCTAGTTCTGGTCAAGCAGGAAGTTACTTTGCAGATTACTGTGCAGGTGAGAACAGGTCCTGTGAACAGATACAGCTGAGCAATGTAGTGAACACAATGGAGGAAAGTTTGTATTGGGCCTTTTTCTAGAGAGATCTTCTCTCTCTCTCTCTCTCTCTTTCTCTTTGCCCCCCACATCCTAGGAATTAATTTTTTAAATTTTAAGTTACCCAAAAAGTAGATTTTGACTGTCTCCATTAACTAGTCAGAAAAGAATCATAATTGCTATCTAGTATCTCCTGAGCTCTTGTGAGGATGAAAAAGAGGAGTAAGCAACAATACCTAAAAAGATCGAGCAGAACAGAATGTTTTTTCAAAACTTCTGAAGTCAAGAAGTTCATAATACGGAGTATCAGTATACACAAGAGGCTCACATCTCAGCGTCTGAAATTTATCCTAGAGGAAACATTGCCCAGGTTCTGTCTAAAATGCCTATAAAAATGGGCAGAAACGGTTCAAAATGTTTTCAAGTATCCCAGTTTAATCAACTCTAAGAAACTACATTTAATCTCAAGAATGAAAGACAACACAGTAATTCTGGTATCCAAAATTGTAAGATTTGTTTTTATTGACAGAAATACAACAGGAGCAGAAACCCCACTAGTACATCTGGACTGGCATTCTAAGGATTAGGTGGCAGGATGAAAGGTTAGATATGTCTATAGAAGACAGAGATGGATGGATAGATATATAGGTAGATAGGAAGGTAGGTAGATGGATGAATGGATGGATAGATGGATGGATGGATAGGTAAAGACTACATAGTCACTCAAAGCCTGTACTAAAATAATTTACTCCCTTCCCCAAAGCTCCATTTTCTAAAGGTTTCACAGCCTTCTAAATCAGTGCCACTAGCTGGGAAACAAGATATCAAACACATGAACCTGTGCGTGACATTGCACATTCAAACCACAACACTCTCAACCTTAAGAACTATGATGACAGTGGCAACCATGAATGGCAGCACTGAGTGGTCTGTCTGTGTTGTTATCCTCTCTGAAAGTTCACTGAGCCCATCCTTCCATCTGGTCATAACATAACAATAGCCTGAACCAGCAAGACAGTAAAGAATTAATGTGAGGAATGTCCATGTTAAAACAAAGCCTTTTATCTCCTGCAAGGAGTCAATTAACACTGACTAGAACACCACCAGCTGTGGGACTCTGATGTAAGCCTCCTTAACATCAATTATTAGATTCCAAGAAATGCCCCCAGAAATTACATTCCTACTTTAATTGTAGAATATTGTTATGGGATATTTTGATAGGACTCTGACACTCCAAACACTGCCCAATAAAATTATCCCTTGAGTGATGGGGCAGAACCAGTTACTAGCTGGCTGAAATTGGTCATAGAGAAGCCAGCAATTTGGATAGAAAAGACACACAGGAAGGAACGAGTGGGCACTGAAGTTTGCGCTCTCTTGGTTCTGGGACAAGGAAAAGACACATCTCTTTTACAGTATCTCTGGCCAAAAAGCTACTCCAGCTTTTTGAGATAGCAGGTTTTACCCCAACCTTTGACTCCTGAGTAACATTGATAAATAGGATGATAGAGACTTAATTTAAACATACATATTGTAGCTAGGTCAGAACTAGAGCCACAGGACTGGAAGCCCCATCAGGCTGTGACCTGAATAGCCAGAGGGGTGATGATTGACGATTCATAGGACCATGGACAATAATTAAAATATCAGTAGATTCATGTGCAGATAATATATTTATCTGTATTTGATGGTTTGTATGTTTCACACAAGTTTCTAAGAATTTTACAAGTAGGTCCTCATGTGCCTCTACAAAAAAAGTGTAAAATCTTATGCTTGTGGTGTGAGTTCTTTTGCACCCTTATAAGATTGTTGAAGGGAAATGCATTAAGACATATTCTTGTTTCTCTTTACTCTTCTAAAACGTCGATGATATCAGAACATCTGTTATGAAAGTGAAATTCCCCAGGCATAGAGATAATAGAGCATGTTCCATTGTAGCAGTGCACCAATTGTGGAACAGTATTACTAACAAATTAACCATAGAGACAATAGGGCATGTCCCATTGTGGCAACACACCAATTGTGGAAAAGTATTATTAACACATTGCTATCTTTTCCACTGGTATGGCACTGACTTTACTGACAGAATCCCCCCTTCCTCTCTTAAACAAGATGGACAGAATCCTTGGATGAGCTATGATCTATAGAGAGAGATGACAAGCAGGGATGAAAAGCTGCCTCTGCTTGGAGAACAAAGCAATTTGTTTTGCAGATTAACCTGCCTAGTGCTCAAAATCAAAGGTGCCTGCAGAAGTAAACAAACCAATATCAGTGTGAGTAACATTTGCAGAAGTTGGTTTTCTTATTACAGCTTGACAATTGGTATAGCTGATAAAAGAAAACTGAGGGGGAACTTTATAACATTTCAGATGTTTTTTGTCCCCTCTTCATGAATGTTTTCAGTTCATTATTATGATTCATGCATATTTGTTTTGTATTCAGAGAGAGTTGGAATTGTACTGGAATATATAAAATATAATTTATTATCCTCAAAGTCAATTTAAAATTTGGAGAAGAAATATGTGGCTGAAAGTAACAACAAGATAATATTTTAGAAAATAATATGGTTAATTATATGTGTTTACCCAGAGGAATTAGCCTGGATAATGAACTGCATGCTGTTTAATTATCACCTATTAGACACCTGTGAGAGGGTATCAAATCAATACAGTGAAGAAGAAAATGATTGGCCTCCGGCACAAATGAATCATAAGTATTGTCACACAGCTTAAAAGGGGACAAGTATTCCTGAAACGTGCTGCCAATATGTACACTAATACATCAGGGAAAGCAGGGCGATTCCTCTGGTCCCAGGGAATTTTAACAACATCACTAGCCAAACACATAGGCTCTAATCCAAAGACTAAATATGTTGTTATTCTTCTCTTGATCATGGCACAAGCTCTGCAACTAGGGTATTCATCAGAGTCTTGCTACCATGGAGTTTGGTGTATGCTCTATATTCTATCCACACACAGCCTGTTAGCTATGATGTGAACAACGAATCCTGACTTCAATTCTGAGACATCAGTTCCAGTTTCAGTATCCTCATGTATCCATAAAGTTTTTGTCTTCTGGGCTACCAGAAGAGCCACCTGGATGGTTCCCTGTTTTTGCTGTTATCCTGAAGCATGAATAATAAAAACACCAGAGACAGAAATATGGCTTCCATTCCAAAACCTGAAAAGCAAGACAGCCTAGCCACTAGAGAAGTCTTACCTCTCCCAAGGCTGGGTGACTGCAAACTGACAGACTAAAACTCTCTCTTCTGCCATTTTGTAGTCCCTCTAGTGCTGGGATTAAAGTCATATGGCTCCCTAGGACTGGGATTAAGGTGGGAGCTACCACCACTGAGACTTGTTTCTACATTGATTATGTGTAGCCCAGGTTGGCCTTGTACTCGCAGTGACCCATCTGACTTTGTCTCTCAAATCCTGAAGTCAAAGGTCTGTGTCACTATCACCTTACTTCTAGTGGCTTTAGTTTTGCCTCTGGTATTCAGTAAAATAAATAAATAAATAAATAAATAACATACCACTACATTTTATGGCTAAAAAATTAAGGCTATAAATAATATAAGAAAAACTATATACAATATATACAGGCAACAAATACAGCAACAATGTCTCATCCATTTGCATTTGACAAATTCAGAAAAAAATACTTCCACATCTATCCTATCTTGATGAGTCCAAATTTTTGTGCCTAATTTACTTTTTATGACAGCATGTATAATATCCCAAATTATCTTCTGATATCTCTCAACCTTATATACTTCAGATTTCTTTTGTAAATTTCTTTTCTAAGTCTCCTAAACAAGGGAGATTACAACTATGACTATGTAGTCTTCAACTATCACAGAGACTCAAAAGGAAATTATTTTAACTGAACAAGCAGGAAGTACAAGCAAGAGATTTCCAAAAAATGTGAGAAATGGCAGAAACAGCTGGATGCCTGGGCAGTCAATCAAACTTCCACTGCAACATTGGGGCATCCATCTTTGGCATACATGTGGTGCATATCCAACAGACTTTTCTGTGAAGCAGAATATTCTGAATAGTAGCGCTGCCTTGTCATGACAATGTCTGGCAGTCACTTTCTTTTGTGCACTGCTTATATCTAATTAGTATAGCATACTGTCAGTAGTCAAGGAAAGGACATTATTTTTTTTATTTTCCTCAGTCTTACTTTTTTCACTAAGAAAGTAAACTCCATGTGGAGTTTCTTTGTTACCCATTTTTTCCTCTGAAGCAGATTGGTGCTGCCAGGAGCAGGTATGTCTCATTATCATAAAAAAAGAAAAACCTAGGTTATTAAATCACATTAAATGCCATATTCTGTTTATCACTAAAGTGTTTGAAGATGACCTCTCTATCTAAAATACATCTTTATTTGACCTTGAAAACATACTTAGTGTGACAAGTTTAATTATACTAGGTAATTAACTACTAATCTGTATTTCCATATTATCCTAAAGAGCTAGTAATAATAATTTCAAGGGCTATAAATTTGCATTACATTGTTAAATGAGTTATATAGGTACAATACCTTGAACATGAGTAGAAACGTATGTATAGTATGTTGTAACAAAATTAATGTCAATATGCAAAATTTATGTACAATATAGAAAAGTTAAATCCAATGTAAAACATTTAAAACTAGTAGTTACTTTTTAAAGTATATTCAATAATCTATCTTTTTATCTTATTATATCTATATCCTCCTTTTTTCTTTTCAAAGTAGATTCAATAATCTACCCTTTTATCCTATCATATCTATATCCCTGTTTTTGTTTGCAAAACAAGAACATTGAATCCGATTTCCTTTGTTTAGTTTTTTCCTGACCATTATGAATGATTTGTAACTAGTCCCATAAACCATGACAAATATCCATAATCCATTGAATGGCCAAATACCACCTACACCACCTCTTGGGAATGTGGGTATTGTATTCTAAATTTACTTCCTGCTGTCTGGGGGCAAAGGTGTCTTTACAGAATCCTGAAATATTTCATTCCTTTGAGTATCGTTTGGGTTACTTCCTGGAGGTAGTGATATTTGGTTGTATAAAGAACAAGTAGGACATTTCTTTAAAATCTTCTTTGCTTGTTTCCATGTAATGGAAAAGTCCCTTTTTAAACTTTTGCTATTGACATGATTTTTTTTTTATGAAATTCCGAGGCCTTTAGCACATTTTCAAACAGTAATTAATCAATTTCTGGATTACCTTGTGCTAGGGGACCTGGCAGACCCATATGGGATCGTGTATGTGTTAGGTATATGGGATGTTGCCTAATCATGACTATATCTTGTATCTGAATAAATACTGAAGTCAATTCTATATCATCTGGAAAAAATTCAGCAGTTTCAATATATAACGCAATTCTTTCTGCCTATTCTAAATTGGTAACTATGTTGAGATGTTCTTTAAAATCCCTTAGTACCATGAGAATAGCATAAAACTCTGACTTTTGATCAGAATTATAAAGCTTTGATTCACTTAACTTTTCTGATTTATAGCCTGCCTTTCCTGATTTATTTGCATCAATATAGAATGTAGGGGCTCCAGTTATTGGTGTGTCTCAAACAACGTGAGAAAGAATAGAATTAGCTCTCTTTATGAATTGAATTCTCTCACTTTGGTGATAGCTGCTAATCTCTCCCCCAAAATTACTGCAAGCTCTTTGCTAGGCTTCACTTTCTTCCCAAATTTGTTAATTTCATCATTAGTAAATTGTACTATAATTTCTGCTGGGTCTATTCCTGCTAATTGATGAAGTTTCAATTTTCCTTTAAGAATGAAGTTAGAGACACTTTCCACATAAATTTAAAATATTTTACTCAGATTATATGGTAAGAAAAATATTAATTTTAAGATAATAATTTCCCTCTGCATTAAAATGCCTGTAGAGAAATATTTGAAGGGTAATATAACCAGAATACTGCTAAGATTCAGCTCCGCATGATGTACATGTGTTTTATGTATTTTTTCTTCAATCAATGTCAATTCTTTCTCAGTTTCTACTGATAATTCTTTAAGACTATTTAAGTCTTTGTCACCATATATACTCTTATAAATTAATCAACTCATCAGGTTTTATACCAGTTATGGGCCACAACTGGAAAATGTCTCCTAGTGATCTTTGGTAGTCATTAAGAGTCTGCAATTGATTTTTCCTAATTTTTACCTTCTGAGTTCTACTTTTCTATAACCCATTTTATAACCTAAATAATTGATAGAATTGGCATTTTTCAGTAGCAACTTGTAATCATGAACAAGGCAAAATTTTCTCTACTTCTTCAAACATTCTTTTTAAAGTATCTACATTTGAATCAGAAAGTAAAATATCATTCATGTAATGATAAACTATAGATTCAAGAAATTGGTCACATATCATTTTCAATGGCTTAGAAAATATTGGCACAGAGTGGGGCTATTTAGCATTTCCTGTATGAGAATCTTCCATTGATATCTTTTAACAAGCTGAGAATTATTATAAGTAAACGCCTTGAAGACAAATTTTTGTCTTTTTCTTGTAAAGATATACTGAAGAAACAATCTTTTATATCAGTAACTAAAAAAGGCCATTCTTTATGCAATAAAGAAGATAAGGGAATGGTAGACTGTAGGGAGTCCATTGGCTGAATCACCGTATTAACAGTTCTTAAATCTGTTATTCTTCTCAATTTTCCAGATTTCTTTTTAACAACAAATACAGGAGAATTCCAAGGACTGGTTGATTATTCAATATGTTAAGCATCTAGTTGCTCCTGCAGTTTCTTTATTGCTAAAGGACATTGCTTAACAAATACTGGTTTGTCTGTTAACCATTTTAAAGGTAGGGAGGGCTCTTGGGGCCTTTGAAATATCACCAGCTATTGTGCCCTGTTCTTGTACATTCTGAATGATTAGAGACTGCTCTTTATATAACCTTCTAATATCTTTTTTTCCAAAAACCACACTTTAATCAATGATTAGTTTCTAAGATTGGGGAATGTTAATCTGAGTATTCCTATAAAAGGGCTTCTGTTATGAGTAGCACACACAGGGCTGTTTGACTGTGCTGCATGTGGAATCAACATCAAGAGATTTTGGAAGCATAATTTTTTGGTACTTGGGTGATCATTGTTTTGCCCCCTCCCCCAAATCTGAGGACTCCATTGCTGTAACAAGCCACTTCCCCACAAATTCATTGCTATGTTAGCTACAGATAGTTTTAATGTTCCTCTCTGTCCTTTTGGCCCTATGCATCCACCTAATCTCATGCTCTTCTTTACTTGAGAAAAAATTCCAATTCCTAAAAACTGGACACTTATGTCCTGAAGAAGTCAATTTTGGTGCCAAGAATCTGATAAAGTATTGTTGCACCTGCACCTGTGTCTACCAGACCTTACCGTGGTCTTTAAGTCATTTATATAAGTTTGCCAAAATAATCACTTTATGATTTCTCCTTAATTTTTTGTTCTCTCTTTTATAGCTGTTCTATTATCCACATCAGTATCATTTCTTACAGTAGGCATTTAGTTCTTTAATTTCTCTGGGTAGGAGTTCTTTTATGATGTCAGGAAATGACTGATCTAGATTTGGCATAAGGGCCTGCAAGAGGCCCCTCACATTTTCCTAATGGCAAAGATTACCATGAGTATTTCTAGTTGACCTACATTCATTAGTCCAGTGCCTGCCTTTGCCACACTTTTTGCATAATCCATAAGAGAGGGGTGTTCTGAATGGATTATTGTTAGAAAAAACATTCTGCCTAGGAATGCTCTGTCTACAATCCTTTTTAAATTGACTTTGTTTGCCACATTTGACATTCCGATTTTTCCCCCCAAACCTCCGGCAATCACCTCTCCTGTCGATATATCATCATGCTCATGAGATTCTATATTAATTGTATCTTGGATATATTCCTCAAAAAGGTGCTGGCCTTGCCTTTAACAGCCTAATTATCCTTTTGCAAAGAGAATTGTCATTCTCAAAAGTCAGAGATTCAATTACTACTTGCCTAGCTTCTGACTTTGGTATCCTTCTATTTACTGCTGAAGTCAATCTTTGTAAGAAATCTGTAAAGGCTTCTTTTGGGCCCTACATAATTTTAGTAAATGATTCAATTTTATTTTGTATTTCTTCAATTCTGTCCCAAACATTCAATGTTGTTTCTCAGCATAAATCCAGGGTGTGGTCATCATACACAACATAGTCTCCTTCTCCAAGAATCTGATCTTGGGAGTTGTCCTTACCTCTGGCTTTAGTCCTTTGCTCAATAATCTTAGTTTTATCTTTGAACCAGGTACTCCATTGTAATTATGTACCATTCTCTAAAATTCCATTAACCATATCTTTCCAATCATTAGGAAAAATTCTATTATAAACTGACTAGGAGTTTAACATTTATGTCACAAAAAGGTGAAGGCATGCCATATGAGACTGTTTCTTCATTGAATCTCTTTAAATCTAACAATGGCACAGGAGTCCAATCAGCTGTAACAGAGCCTCTCACATCTGGCAATTTCTGTAAGGTTACTTGATATTAAGGTTGGTTGTCTGACAACCTTAGGCTGCTTCTCTCTTGTCTTATAATGTAATGCTGAAACTGACTTTTTGTTAAATTCTTCTGCCTGGGTGTTAATCTCTCTGTGATCTGTTTCATTTAGTTTTTCTGAGGCCTGTATCTTAGCATTCAGTTTAATCAATTTTTTAATTATAAGACAAAAATGATAAGCTGACAACATTTATAATTGACATTACATAAATCCCATGTAAATTAGATATCCTCTCATCCAATCATTCCATTTTCAAACTCTCTAGCATATTATCATACAGAAACCCAAATCCCTCCATTATAATAGTTTTTCCCATTAAATTTAACTTTGCACAAACATCCAAGAAAAGTGTTAAATATATTTATAAAGGTTTAATTATATTTACTATCTCTGTTATGTCTGTAGCAATACAACCCACCCTCACTTGAAATCACTCACCTCTTTCTACATATCTGTGAACTCCTTCATGACCCCCCTTTTCACTCTGTCCTTGTTACTGTACATCTTCATCTTCCTTCTGCACTTATTACTCTCAGAAAATCTATGTATGATTTTCTTTATTTGCTACCATGTATATTTGTCACTTGAAAGCAGGTATTTTGTTAGCCACATCATTGGTCATGTCTTCACCTCAAATATTTTAATGATTTTGACACAGAAAGAGATAGCAAAAGTAAGTTTTAAAAATCAGAANTATAATAAAAAGAGAAACAACCTACCAACTTATTCTGGGAATCAAAATATATCTTAAGAAGTGAAAAATAAAACTAAAATTCAGGCTTAAAAAGTAAAATTTAAAAAAATATTTCAAGTCAGGCAGTGGTGGCACACACCTTTAATCCCAGCACTCAGGAGGCAGAAGCCGACAGATCTCTGTGAGTTCAAGTCCAGCCTGATCTATAAGAGCTAGTTTCAGGACATGCTCCAAGGCTACTAAGAACCCTGTCTTGGAAAAAAATACATTTAAACATGAATTATATTGATAATTTTTATATCCTTTATGTTTATGTATAACATATTTTACTACCTTTTAAAATAAGGTAGCCTAATAAAATAATATTATTGGTCATAAACTAAATTATCTGAATTAATAAACACAAACAAGATATAAAATTTAAATTCAGAAAAAGATAATATAGATGTTTAATTATTAAATAAGATATACTTGTGCCAAAAATTCATTATTTATCATAAACTACTTTATGAGCAATTTAATTGTTAATTCATTATATTTCCTTTTAACTGGATGTCTTATATTTTACTACAAAATCATATTATGGACACTTTTAAATTTGTTTTTCTCTGTGGAATTGGCTTGTTTTTTGTTTTGTTGTAGTTGTTTTTTGAGTCAGAGACTTTCTGTGTAACAGCCTGGCTTTCCTGGAATTCTGGTTTGAAGTCTTGGCCTCAGACCCAAAAAGATCTTCCAGTATCTGCCTCCCAAATGATGGGATTAAATGCATGTGCTATCATACCTCAATTTTTAAAAATACAAAAAAGTAGGTCATTGTTAAAGTTTTTTTTTTTGCATGTTAAAGGACCTGATTCAATTCCTGCACTGCAAATGAAAAAACCCTCTACCATGAAATGACATGGAGTTACGGGGCTAGAAAATATACAGAGAAAAGGAGAATCCCTAGCTGGCTGTAGACCCATGCACCTGTGCTGCATGATGAGAGCTGGTCATATATAAGCAGATAGCTATTCACTATAGATAGAGACAACAGACTAAAGAAACCTTTCCACACAACTCAGCTAGAGAAGGTTTCAGTTATTTTGGGGGGTGCCTTATTACAATGTGGATGATAAGTCTCTTAAGGGTATGAGTGACTCAAAGGCAGCTGTATCACTGGATATAAAAAATCAAAAACCACCTTTGTGTGGGTGACAAGTCAATTCTGAAGCTCATTGTCATTGCAGGCAGCTCAACTAGAGCTGATCAATCGCTCCAGCAATTTCATTGCTTTGATAATCTTGAAGCCAGGACTTGTTTAGAATATTATTTTAATATGTATTACATTTGTTTATGCTGTGAAGCATTTGTTTAATGATGCAAAGTGTGATACATTCTTTTATGTTGCATTTGTTAAACTCTGTAAGCTGTGTTACTTTGCCTGCTTAAAACACCTGATGGTCTAATAACTGAGCCATCAACAGCAAGACAGGAGAAAGGATAGGCGCTGCTGGAATGCAGAGAAAATGAATAGAAAAAGAAAAAGGAGAGATAATGGAATGAGAAAAGGAAGAGAGAGAGGACATTGGTGCCAAGCCACCCAGTCAGACATGGAGTAATACAGAAGTAGAGAAAGATAAAAGCCCATAGGAAAGAGTTAGTCAGGACAACTTAAATTAAGAAAAGTTGGCAAGAAACAAGCCTAGCTATGGCCAGGCATTTATAAGAAAATATAAAACTTCAAGTATTTATTTGGGAGCTAGGTGGCAGACTGCCTGAGTCAGACTAAAATCAACCAACGACAAGGCCTTGTGATTCCTGTAAGTTTAAATTACTATTATTAGTGTGAGTAAGCTCATACTAATCTATTATCCCATCCAATTTTCCCCATTTTTTTCAAAGAGATCCCTGAGCCTACATAATTTCCCCCTAAACTGCCCAACCCTTTACCAATTATAATCAACCCCTAAATGATGCCCCTAACCCTGAGGACAAACTTTGTTGGGAAAGGGGACGTCATCTTCTAGAATTATTTCCATCTGTCATGGGGACGATGCTCTTTCTAAAGGATCCCGTGAAAGTAAAATAATGGTTAAGTTCCAAGATTACTATCTCCGAATATTTGGTAGGATTTTTCTGAGGATCATTTTTGCAGTTCTGGCCAGAATGTTGTAAAAAAAGTATACCATTTCAGCTAACCAAGTTGGAACCATCTTGAGCAGCTTGTACCCCAAACAGGTCATATAGTAGTGCTATCAGCTTCATGATGTCATATCAACCAGGTGGAGTTGTTGTTGTGGGACC
>LOEQ01012082.1:0-27267 GCA_001685075.1 Bramus lutescens
GCCTTATAGTGTTAAAAGCAGGGACACAGTGCTAGGTTGACTAGAATCCATGCCTTATCATGTTAACCGATTTGGAAATAGTCTTTGCAAGAGGAAATACATTATGGTGACATGATCACAAACTCAATATAGATAGATCCTGTATCCAATGGCTGGCTAGTATATAAGAGAAAGCAGCAGATTTGGTCACAGACTCACAGAGAAGAGTCATGTGACAACCAAGGCTAAGACTGGAGTGGCAACTTTGCAAGGCAGGCAATGGGATCTTCTCGAAGTTAGGAAGAAGCAACCATGGCCATTTCTCTAGAACCTTCCAAGGGAATATGGTTCTAACTGCGTCTTCAGTTTTGACTTTTGTCTTACAGAACTGGAGTGATAATTTTATAAATGCAGTCTTAGGAAACTGAGAGTCAAAACCTGGGGAGAGCAAACCTAGGTGATGAGCTCTGGCTTGCTTGCACAAAAGGCATTCAGAAATTAAAGCAATGAGCGTCCAGGTAGCAACTGAAAAGTAGCTTCATAGAACCTTGAAGCTTCCATTCCTATCATCTCACAGAGCCCACACAAAAGGCCCATAATCCAGTCAAGACCAAGATTCTCTCAGCACATCAGTACTGGACTCCAGACAAATCCCCTTCTGTGGAAGTGAGGCAGGAGCCACAAAACCAAGTGCAGCTTCCCATCTCTCCTGAGTATGTCTGCACAAACTTCCAGCAGAATTACTTTTCTGAGGGAGGGATTAGAGGAGAAAAATGGGAAGGGAATGGAAGAAAAGAGAGAAAAAAAAACACTGTTTCAGGAAACTCAAGGGCTGAGTGACTGATTTCAGCCCAATTTCCCGAATTCCCATTCCCACGTGGACATTTGGTGAACCCTTTTGGATAATCTGGTTAGGACTTGGATTCTCTGGCATTACTCTTGTGGTAAATCTTAATGAAAATTTAGCCTATCCTTTGAGGCCTTTAGGCAGAGGGTGGACATAATTCCTGTTGCTCCTTTCTGTTCCTATGCATTTGCTGACTGGAACACTTTCAAGTGGGGGCACTGGACATGCTCCATGACAGTGAAGCACAGCCTAAGGCAGCTTCCTGTACACTGGGAACTAACAGTGCAGCTGAGTCGAGGAGTTTGTCTTTGCAGCAAAATCAGAGGGCTTCCCAGCAATTCTTGGATTTGAACCTTACTCCTCCTAAGATATGTGGGCTGTGCAGAGATGATCTCCAAGAATTCTCAAATAGTTGCTGATAGCTGAGTTGGCTTGACTTGTATTTCTTCTTGACACAGAGATTGAGATTTAGAAGGAAGGTTTGGCTGGGTCAGAAAGGGTGTGGCTAGGTCAGAGATTCATTGCAAAGGCTGTTTTGGTGTTTGTTTTTTTATAGTTCTTTGGTAGATTCTGTTTACATAAAATTTCATTGACTAAACTTTGAACCCAATGTCATTGTCATTGACCAAAGGAGGTATATGAATGCTTGATGAATTAAGACCATTTATTATTGAATTCACTGTCCTCATGCCAAGGCTGACTAACAAACAGCTTTTGGCAAAGACTAAGTATTGTACCTACACCAAATCTCAATTTATTATGAACCAAATTAGCCAGGGACCTCAAACAGACCATTATTTGTTAGGAAACAAGCCTTCCGTGAAGGGATTATGTTAAGAAAGTATAACATTGTGTTATCTATCAATTTTTAAAAGCCACTGGGGCATTGATGCCATTTTATTTCTGTCTTTTCCAACTTTCAAATCTGCATAGTCATAATTGATGAACAGAATCATCACCTGGAGGCACCTCGGGGAAAGGTTCAATTCTGTTTGGTAGGCAATGCTTTATGAAGCAGGCAGGAAATTGGAACACTGCATTTTTAGAAAAGAAAGATGTCAACAAGGACTGTAGAAAAAGTATGCATTTTTTCTGGTTAAGAGTCAATTAAACAAAAACCCACTTCTAAAGATGGTTTTCCTTGGACACCCCAGCTGTGGACACTTTGTGAAGTGGTCAATAGGAACCTGGTGACAGTCACTCCATCATGCCCTTGGGTGCTGCTCTCCAGGGACTGGCTGCATGGTCTGATTATAGCTAAGACCCACTCTTTCTAGAATTTTCCAAAAGAAATTACCAAAGGATCAAGTCTAAAATTTACAACGACATTAATGTTAGAACAAAATAAAGGATATACCCTAAAGAAAGAATCGTTTTCGAATTTATTTGTAGGAAAGTACAAGAATATAAACTCTTTCTTATTGGGACTGCCTTCTGAATGCATTGGTCAGATGAGAGCCAATGAGTTCCATTAGTTAATTCCCCAAGAAGATTGCTTACTTGGAGCTACACAGTATTGATGGATGTGAGGCTGTGATCCTGGAGTAGTTTCTGTGTGCAGGCCTAGCCTGGACAGCTGTAGAAGGTGCAGGTCTCCAGGTATCACCCTCCTTATAACAATGCTTGGAGTCCAGCTCCCTCTTTGCAAGTGAGGAAGCACATGTGAGGCCAGAGTCCCAGTCTGCCCACAATGGCTCTGTTCCCCAGATCTATCCAGAACTCCCTTCCCCTCCCCCATGGGTATCTTCCTTTCCATCCAGTCCTTGGACCCATTCTGCTGGCCTGGGCTATCAGTCCTGATCTTTTCTCTACTTGAAGGCATTATTTGAAATAACTTCCCCAGGTTTTCTAACCACAGAAAGCCACTGTCCTTCAGCACCAGAGCTGGCTGTTTTGGATATTCCCTTTCTCAAGTCTAAATCCTTTCCTTCCCAGTAATTAACTACTCAATGACCACATCGATGGCCTACAGTTTAAAATTTTGTAGAATGAAATCTCTACACTATTTCTACTATCCAAGTCTTTGGACCCAAGCTGTTGAACAATTCTTCATGCCTGAAAGTAGTGGAAATCACTCTATTGCAGACAAATCTAGAACATTTCAAAAGAACCTAGGACAGCAGTGCTCCGAGTTGAGGAAGGCTTAGCTGTTTAGCTAGCACTTGAAGAAGGCAGAGTATAATCACTTTATATGTGATTCATCATAAACGTTTTATTATTCAACAAACACTCTTGTCATTTAATAAATACATTTCTAATGAATTGTTGAGTTGTTGAATATCGAGTAAGTACTATAGGATGTTGTGTTGGAGGGTAAGGCATAACTTTGTCCCTTGTGGCGCTCAACATCGGTGATGGTTTCAGGCACAGCAAGATAAGTGGATAAGCATGGTCAGAGTAAGTACATTGAGCATATACTCCCTGTGTCCTGAGGACTGCTCAAGATGGACTTTGTGAGTTGCCGGTTCGTTTGGTTTGGTTTTGGTGTTTTGAAGCAAATTCTTGAAGTCATCACATAGCCAAGGATGACCCTGAACTTCTGCTCTTCCTACCTCTGCCTCCCAAGTGCGGGATTACAGCATAGGTCACCATGCTAAGTTGTAGTGTAGAAACCCAACCTAGGCAGTCTAAAGAGTGAGTTTTTAGACTGTCAATTCTCTTATTGAACATGGAGGAAAGGATATGGGTTGCGAAGAGAAAGCAATTTAGAATTAAATGAATGTTTGGGAAGATTGAGAGGGAGCAAGGGAGGGAAGCAGGGGTGGGGAGGGACAGTGTTTCACTGGCTGGGGGATCAGCTGTCCTTTCTGTTGAACTGGGATGTTCAGGAGAAGAAAGAGGCTGCCAAGAGAGTGTGGAGGAGATGGTGATCACAATTAGGAGAACCCCGTCGTGTAATGCATATAAATGGACATCTTAACAGGCATGTAAGGCTTTGCTACTTACAGGAGAGACCTTGGCTGGAGTCACAGAGTCAACCGCTCCCCCAGTAATGCCTCGCTTTCATTTTCTACTTGATTCTCGGAGAATATAGCAGGGGACAGGAGAGCTGCTTGGCAAAGGCTTTGCTTCTAGTCTTTAAGCTTGACATTTCGTAGCCATTCACACTAGACTTGGAGCTTAGGATAATTACCTCAGGATGCAGATATGGTCGTAGATGTTGGTGATAGATCGAGATACAGGTAGATGCACGTGCAGATACAGATGATAGATTAAACCAGACAAAGGAATTTCAGAGGTGAAAAAGAGATATTTGCTGACTCAGGGCACTACCACCTCCCCTCTGGCATAGTCAGAAGTGCTCACTGTATGCTCTACCTCCCGTCCCCAGGTTAAGATTTGAGTTCCAGAGAATGCGTGACTGGCGGTTCAGTTCAAACCACAAGGTTTTAGGATTGTGAGTGGTATTGCAGGTTGGATTCCTCTACTTGGAAGACATGAGATGAGGGAGATGTGCACCAGAGAACCTGGAATCACGGCTCACACAGTAGATGGGGTGAAGGCTGGGGTGGGCTCTGGAACACTGGCTGTAGGCAGGCGGACTTCCAGTGCATCTTGCTGAGCTGTGCTTTGCTTGCCCACATCAACCTTCTTCCCATGCATCCCATGCTCTCCACACCCCCCACCCGAAGCTGTGATCCGATTAGTTTGCATTTGATTTCTTTACCGCCTAATGAACTGCCTGTGTAATTCTGGCTGTGCTGTCATCAGCATCTCATTGCCTTGGGCACCAACTCAGGAGAGAGATTCTTAAGCAGTCCTCAGGATCCTACAGGAATTGTACCAATTTACTTCATAATAAGCAATTTACCCTCTTGACCTGTCAGCTCACACAAGCAGTGCGGAACCTGCCTAAGAATGGGTTGGTCACTTTCATCGTCCTAATGTGTCCCCAAATTTAGGTGGGTCACTATGTACATGCCTAAGGCCATGGGCGCATACGCAGTGAGGTTCTGAGCATTAAGGATGCCAATATTCTCATACCATGGTATTCTATTGGGGAAACTCATCCATTGTGTGCTGGAGGATACCGATTTAGCCTAAAGCAAATGGCACTTATTTATAGCAAACTGTATTTGCAAAATGCTTTGCAGTTAGAGGTTGTTAACTACATTCCAGGTTGAATATTCCTCTACTTGTAAGAGAGCTAAGTGTCACAGTCAAACACCAGGACCTTCCTCGTGGTGAGTGGCCACACAGGTACTCCTTGTCAGAGGGCACGCTTCCCAACCAGCATCTTCCAAGACCTTAACTGTAGACTGCTTCTTTTGTTCAAAGACCATGTGTTTACTGAAGTAGAGACTTCTTTTCCCAAGAAGCATCATAGTGTTTCAGATTCCAGGAGTGTCTCTACCTAGGTGCCAGAGGATGGAGAGAATTGCCAAGGACTGTAATAGGAGTGGCCAATCGAAAGAGGCGACCACTGGGTCATAGGAAATAAAGTGGATTTCCTTCTTCCCACCTTCCCACCAACAAAGAGAAGACTCTCCTGAAGATCTTAGGATCTGAGCTATTCATTCATTTGCAGTCAATGGTGGCACTCTTTTTGGGGTAAAGGAGATTTATGTGGCCTTTCACCAATGGACTCCATCATTTTAAGGAGTATTTCCCAATTGTATCTTTAACTGCACATAGAAGATGCATTTTTCTTTTTGAAAAAATCTCCCTCACACACGTCTATTCTTGGTTGGAGGCTGGATAGATGGCTTTTGGGAACTCACTGTTCATTGCTTCTGTATAAATCCAGCCCCTCTCTAGACAGCTTCATCTCATGTGAGCACGGGGCCAGCAAGACACACTGGCCTTGGCTTCTAACAGGGACCTTGCATGTGGACCTGATTTGGGAGGGGACAGACAGAGAATAAGGTCCTGAAGAAAGAAGCGAAAAGAGCATTTGATGGTACCTATCGTCTTTTCCTACATCCTTTTCTCAGCCATTGTTCTGTGTTCTTTAATCTTGCAAGTTTGTAAGGTGGAAAGGTATTGACAGGGATTAATTGCATCTTGATTTTAATTGGCATTGCCAGAAGACAGCAGCAAGGGGAGCATCCCCTCATGTTTACAGCATTTACAAGCTTTAATGAAGGCGAACTGGAGGGCAAGGAAGTTAACTCCATACAGGGCACGCGCGTTACAGTGCTCCCTGGTGGTTATTTCAGTACAATTCATCTGGATAGTAACCCAGGAAAAGTTCGTTTCAAGGAGAAAAGAAAGGTTGCTTTCTTCCTTTGAAATATCTTTTACTCAAAGGTAAAGCTATTGAGAGAAGTTTCTTTTTAAATTCTCTCATGAGTTTTTTTTTTCGATTATCCTGTCATTATCACCCGTTTCTCTTATTTTTCTCCTTAAGCTATAACGTATGTAATTTGTAATCGTTTTACTTCTTAGTTTTTTATCGTGTGTTAGGAAAAGGAGCCGTAAAATTGTTGAGATACCTACACCTTACTTAGGGTTCTGAATATTAATTTTTCCTGATGCTGTCCCACAGCACATAAAATAATCATTTTAGATATGCTACCGCCACCTAGTGGTCATATTGTAGATTTCCAGGCGTCCAGAATGGATTCTCAAGGCTGTGGCCAGTATGGAAATGCGATGATGATGTGATTAAAAACCAAAGATGGAAAGGTTTTCCTAATCCTAAAGACTTTTCACAGACATCAAGTTCTGCCTAAAGACCTTACTCCACATCTGCTTACTTTGACCTAGTCATTCTGCAGTCTGAAAAAGAAGGAGGTCAGATCTTGGCTAGTTGGTGGCCCTTTGAATACGCCTAGTAATCCTTTCTCAGCCTAAGACAAAGTGCAGAACCAAGACTGTCCTTCAGAAGCCCAAATATTTATAAAGGCGAACCTGTGAGTGAAGGGATTTGGTATTGGTTAGTCTGGGCTCTAGCCAATGCCATTATCCTTCACTTTTGCTGTGTCTGTCTGGCTCTTCTGCAATCCAGGAGGGACTGGAGCTCAATCCTGGATTCAGTGAAATGCAAGCATTAAATAGATGGAGTCCCATGTTAAAAGTGTCTCATCCACATAGTGACGGAATTCATTTGGGAACCAAGAGCATTGGGAACCCCACCATGTCCTCACGTGGGTCCATGTTACACAGCAAGCAAGAGATAGGATGGGGAGCCCCCTACACCAGGAGGGGGAGAACATTTGCTTTTCTTAGCCAATGAGTCATAGCTCAAAATCACCTCCGGGAACCGCTTTGTGAAGCCTTTCAACCAATTCACCCTGTGTCCCATCAAGTATGACATTCTTAACGCACCCACAGGAAACCAGAACATTCTGTGTGTCCCCACCATCTCCAAGGGCACAGCAGTCTCTTAAAAATCGTTTCCTGCTTGGGACACCAACTGACAGAAATAGCTTAAGAAATCTGGAGGGTTCTGTCCACAGGCTCCTTTACAGTTAATGAGTTGGATGGGTAATCGTGGGGACTGAAAGAACAAAGAGCAAATGGGGCTTTCGTGTGTGGGGAACAAACAATTAATCTCTAGTAGGCATTTCTCATGTTTGTCACCAAAAATAGATCAAGAGCCTGTGTAGCTACCTGCTATGCAGCAAACAACGGTGAAAATCTTTTGGAAAAAGCCATACTTCCCTCTGCATGATCAACACATGAGCTAATTAGACTGCTGAGAAATACTGACTTTGCTCTGTGACATAAACACTTTGGATCGAGACACTCCTGGGGTCAAATACCAAGTCTCACAAAGGTGTTTGTGACCTTGATGATATTGTCTTTTCCTGATATGTCGAAATGGGTATAATGGTAGGCTGTCTGTGATGCTAATGCCACAGTCAAAGGAGACCTTAGATCCACCCCAGTGTCATAGCAAGAATCCACAAATCTCAGTTGTAATTATGATCAATGATGGGAGCTTCATGTATGTTGGAAACCATAAGTGTGTTTCCAAAACATTTTGTCATTCATTCATTTACTAATAGTAGAGATAGGTGGTATGAAAGAAGCCAAGAATGGTCACTTTGTTGTCATCTGCGTTCTTGGCAATGGATGTACCACAGACACATCCCTCTGGGTGGACCAGTGGAGCCAACGATTCTCAGAAAAGCAACCACCCATTCTCATTCTTGAAAGGCCATTTCCAGCTCTGTGTGTCACTGGGAAGATCTGTGCCCCTAACTAAGCGGCATGACAAAAATCACAATTTGACTCCTTCAGTGGCGCTTTCTAACTTCTCAGTGTAAAAGACCTCAGAACGCAGGAGCCACCGAATCACGGCCGTCCTTGTTATCTTGCCTCCCTCACTGTTCCTTTTTCTTTTGTGTCTGGCAGGCAACTCCCCATCTGATGAGTCGGAAGAACGGGAAAGAGAGCCCAAGGTGCTGACATTCCCAGAATACATCGCTAGCCTGTCAGACTCTGGCACCAAGCGTATGGCAGCTGGAGTCCGAATGGAGTGCCAGAGCAAGGGACGATGTCCCTCATCTTGTCCTTTGTGTCATGTGACGTCCAGCCCTGAAACCCCTGCCGAGCCAGTCCTGCTTGAAGTGACCAGAGCGTCCCCCATCTATGAACTGGTGACCAATAACCAGACCCAGAGGGTAAGAGGGTGAGACACTTGGCTCTGGAAGGTAATGAAAACAGAGAACTTGCTCCACACCGCAATCGAGAGTGGAGCATCTTTTTATTAAGCTAAGAGGGGCACCTAATGTGTTTAGATTTGCATGTTTGCGTATTAAGTCAAATCAAATAATACATTCCAGAATACCCACAGCGATGTGATTCAGGAGTCAGAACCGAGCAAAGAAGATAGGAAGATGGGAAGAAAGTAGGAAAAGTACATAATTTGCAATTACCAAACTCATTGTGATACCCTTTCCCAAGGGGGCGTGGTTGTCAGGAGGACAACCATCTCTGTCTGCCCCTGGAGGAGATGCATGGGCTCCCCTAACTGATCTCCCAGCCTAGAACCCGCTGCACCTAGAATAGAAGGGCCATGTCAGGTACTCATCCCAGATGACGGAAGGATCTAACAGCCTCAAACTGGAAGGGTCCTGTACCCCATCATCACAGGCTTTCAGGACGAAACACCACATTCCTGCCCATCTTTTCATGTTTTATTATGCCGGAAGGCCATGATATTTCCCAGTCATCCTTTCTTTGTCTTTATTGTCTTTACTTCTCTGTTCCTAGAGATCTTAGGAGAACATGAGTGAGCCCCTAAGAATCAGGTATGGGGGACGGAGGCGCAGAGAGAGTGACAGCTTGTTCTTTAGCCCCCTTACCTCCTCCGATGTACAACCCAGAGTAAACAAACACACAGACAGACAGGGGCCTTGCCAAACTTGAAATTGAGAGGCTCCAGGAGTGAGCTTTCTAAGCTTATCTGCAAGGCAGCTGGGGAGTGAGCTGCAGCAGTTACCTGACTGCCAGGGATGCCCATCCAGGTGGGGTGATAATTGCTTCCCTTTTTCTCTTTGAAGAGACACCTGGTGTGTCCCAGTTGGTTTTATAGGTGTTGCTCAGACCCACAGGAGGGATTTTGCATGTGTGTTTCTCTCACCTACCCGCCTCTTCCATAGATATTTCAACGAGTGTTTGAAAATACAGGTTTTTTATCACAGGAACAAAAAGACAAATTGTTCCTGCTAGCCTACAGATTTATCCTGAATCTAAAAGAGATGGTTATGGGATTGTGGGAAGAGGGGAGAGAGAGACTTAAAGAAAGGACAGGGACACTCAAAGGTGTGCTGAAGTCACTGGACACCCAAAGGTGTGCCGGTGTTAACACAGAGGCTGCCCTACCCTTGTCCACCTAACATCGTACTCCCTCAGGTTGCTGTGGCTATGACCAAATACTTCCTGTGTCATCAGTCTGGGTACAGTGAGGTCTGGGCTAAGCAGGACCATCCTATGAATTTGGGGTGCACAGAGCTACAGACAGAGAAGAGCTCAGTGAGACACAAGGGCCTTGAGGCCGTCAATCAAAACCAGAATGCCTAAGGAAGTTCAACTTTAGTGGCCCCATTTTCCAGACCTCAGTTTCCACAGAGGAGTGGGAAGACCCTGTCTCTCTGGCCCTGTGTTAAACACTTCCGTTTCTAAATGCTGACAAACTAGTCTGAGATGGAGTTTTCTCACTATTGGGGGAGTCTCCTCTTTTCTTTCTGTGACACAGTCGACCTTCATCACCCCCTCTTTAACTCTGTCTTTCCTTCTCAATTTTACTTTCCAAAAGCTGGGGAGAGGGTGGACAGGGGCTCAGCATGACACTGGTGACTCTGTGGGGGTTTTCATCTTCCCCTCTAATATGTGGGTTCATTTTCTATCTATCCCATTTTGGCCTATTGTCCCTGTGTTGGACTAGATAACCTCGATGCCATACTTCAGTAAAATCACTGGTTGTGATAAACAAAGAGGTTCAACCAACAAACGTTAGCTCATTTCCTTGTATCACAAATCCATACCTCTTATCTTCCCATCTCATTAAATGGCACAAGAGTCCTTGTCATCCTTTGTATCTTTTCTGTCATCATAAGCGACAGATTATCCTGAGACCCCCATTCCAGCCTAACTCTTCACTGCAATCAAACATTTTATTACAGCAATCTTCTTGTTGGTCCTTTTATTAAAACCCCTGGAATTGCTTTACAATTTTGACTTCTGGCCACATTGCATCAAAGTAATTTAATGATTTCTTAGATTGAGAGCAATTTCTAGAGTCCTAAGCATATCATTGCAAAGCATCATCCTCTTCACATGCATGGTTAGGTTGTTAGTACTATATACTCCAGAATTTAACTTTTGGGCCTCCTCAAACATGGTACATTTTCTTTCATGAATTCAGCCATTCAGACTTCTAAGTCTGCCCAAAGAATGTACTCTGTCACATTTGAGCCCCTGGAGAATTCCTGCTATCCTGCCATGTTTCAACTCAAACATCACTAGCTCTCATGGTCCCTTCCTTCATGTTCCTGGTCCAACTCAGACCCCTTCATGGAACCTCCACTGTATGTGTATATATATATACATGTTAAAGCATGCGTCCTCTATGATCATACTTGTTTGGCTATTTTTTCACTCTAGACTATGAGAAATGTTTTTTTATCTTCTACAGAATGCCTGGGTTGGTACATGGATGATGCTCTACTACTTAAACAAATGAACAGATGAATAGATGAATGAAATATTCTGTTGTTAAACCTGAATTGAAATTCATATTTTTCTTCTTTAATAAAAACAATAGCCAACATTTAATTTTTCTACACTCTATTAAGTTTGTTAACAAGTATGTATCCCCCCAAAAGTGCATGGACTAGCAAATTGCAAGTACTTAATAAAGTAGAATGTCCCTTTCTCTTCCTTTTCAAGGAAGTCCTAGGGGTTGCATTTTTATTATTCTATTCTGTTGTTTATTAGTCAACTTTTCATCACTGTGACAAAATACCTGGTATAATCAACATAAAAGAAAGGAATATCTCAGTTTTGCAGATTTTAGTCCATGGTTGCCCAACTTCAATGCTATGGGCCTGTGGCGAGACAGAAGATCATGTTAGTAGGGGTGTGTGACATGGGAGCCTTCTTACCTCACTCTATCTGGGAAGTAAAAAGAACTCATGAAGAATACATCATGACTAACATACAACTTTCAAATGCAAGTCCTGGTGACCTATGTCTTTCTATTAGAGCTCACTTCCCATTATCATTAGGTTAGGTATCAATCAGGATATTAATATATGAATGAAATTGGTGTCTCTTTCCACTTCTCGATGGTATCATCACCTTGGACCAAGCCTCCAGTACAGGACATTTCATATCCAAACCACAACATCTCCTTATCCAACCTGCTGCAGTTCGATGCACCCCAGGATTCAGAGGCACAGAGAGTCTCATGGAGTGGTGTCGACCAAAGGTGGAGAGTTAAAACTCCTGAAGAAATTGCATTTAAAATAATCATGTATACCTTGCCATATCTTTATATTAAAAATCTGATCACATTCCATGTTTAAAACATTATATTAGTTTATCATTGTTCTTGAGATGGAACCTTTCCTTGCAGACAGACTGGCTGTAATCCAGCCCTACATCCTGGGCATGAGATTAAGAAGAACTTCTTTGTCCTAACTACGTCTCTTATAGACAGATTGGTATTTCTAGTTAGCTTTAGGAGTCCAGTTTCAGTAAGGGTCCAGTCTTCTTAACTTTAGATTTTTTTACCTATATTACTATGATTTTTGTGTCCAGATAATTTTTAAAAAATGGAACCACTAATATGAATACATGCAATTTCATGTGTTTCGGTGTGACATTTCCATACAAGCTTTTATTGTACGTAGACCACATTCACCCTCCATTCTGTCTTCCTTTCTCTTCCGTCCTCATGCCTTTCCCTTCCTTAACATTTCCTCTTTAATTTTCAGGCCATTTCTCTTGGCATTTCCATATATGAGAGAAACATACACCTGTGTTTTCATCTTGTTTGTTTCCGTCACATGCTGTCCAACAGCTCCAGCCATTTCCCCCCAAATGAAGGGTTTGTTTGCAGCCTCCTGCTGCTGTGTGCATCCATGGGACCCCACCTTCTCGTGGAGATCCAGCCACACCATTGTGGAATTCAGATATTTACATGAATCCAGTTTGCTTGTTTATTATCTGGCTGCAACATTTATGCAGAGAGGGGCCATATTGCCTTCTTTTGCGTCATTGCATCCTTCATGCTTAGCACAGGAAGTGGCCCCTTGTAGATGGTTATCACATAGTTGTTGACTGAAGACACCGTCAAACAGAAGGTACGGCTTAATTTTATTCTGCCTCAAAGAGTCTGTTTTCCTAGTTTTAAAAAGTTCGCCCTTTGGTTTGAATTTCACTCAGGAAAGCACAAAGTGAGTGACTTGCTGGTGGCCTCAATGCTGATTAAGGGTCCATAATGGAAGGAGCCTAAGAAGTTCTGTGAGCCATGCAGAGCTCAGTCCCTGGAACTGCCCCGCTCGCTAGCCTGTGATCCTGAGCAAGTGCCTAACTCTCACTCCCAGAATCCTTCACTGTAATTCATACCATCTATCCAAGAGTTAGTTAGGGTCCAAAGGGTTCTTATTAACTAGAAACTATGCAAATCATAACTGTGATTGGGAATCATTTCTTGCTTCTCAGAGACCCTCAGTCTTGGGAGGAAGTCAGTTGACCCCTTAGTCCAGCTCATGACTGTGAATAACCAATGTTAAACTCTGTAAGAATGGGACCTACATAATGACTCTTTATATAGATATTTATGGAGTCAGATCCTTCTCCCTTCTCCCCTTCCTTCCTTCCTTCCCCTCTCATCCATTCCCCTCCCCAACTTGCTTCTTTTCCTTGTGATTGTTTAGTCTGCTTTTTCAATCTACAGGACAGCTGTTCCTCCTTCCCCTAACTTACCAGTATGGACAAAGGGCACTGAGACAGAGAGAGAAAATTATTAGAAATCCAAGGCCAAAGCTGTGGCGTGCCTCGGAGACATGGCTCTGAGCTCAGCTGACATGGAACCTTCACCCCTGGATTATCTGAGTTGTGGGAGCAGATCCCTCTGAGAGGTCACCATTCTCTCAGGATTTGCTCTCTCACCAGACAATCGCCCGTCATGAGTGCTGTTGCCTCTTGGGTTGGATTTCATCTTTGTTTTTTTTTTTGTTTTGTTTGTTTTATTTTTTTCTTCAGAAAACATCTGCACGAACTTACTTTATGTAAAGAGTGATGTAAGACTGTAGATTTTTATATAAGGTTCTATGTGAGCCTCAACTCTGTCATTCAAAAACAATAATGTGTACCAGGTGTGAAGCATATATTATGTCACTTGGAATAGACTGTTCATGTAATTGTCACAACATCCCGACTAGGAAAGTGATATTTTTATCACTGAGGAAACTGAGCATACGTAACTTGTCCAAGGTCACAGGCAATGATTGACAAACCTGAGGTTCTCATCCCCAGAAGACTGATGTAGGCTCGGAAATTAGCCCTTATATTCCACAGCTTCTCCCAGTCACACTCTAAGGAAAATGCTTGATGTCTAATCACAACCCAAAGCAGAACCACAGACGTTTTTCAAATCGGATCACAAAACAGGCCGAGAGACCATGAAGGACTAGGGCAGGATGAACAGGGCAGGTATGGGTGCAGAGAGAGGCATTCGAAGGAGGGGAGCGGGAAGTATAATAAGGACAGGCCACCCAGAGGTGTCTGGTAAGGCATCCCTGTTACTGGAGCCCACAGGAGGAGGTGTGAAAGAGAGTAACGAGGGGAAGGCAGAGGGTGGAAGTTGACTTACTTTAAAAAAAACCTTATTTATTTATTGGTTTGTTTGTTTATTTATTTATTGTAAATGGAGGCTGCACTTTTGTCTCCCAGCTACCTGAATAATCACACAAAAAATATATTAATTACAACACTGTTCAGTCCAGTGGCTGGCTGTTTTGCTTTTCTGATCTTCATGTTGAACCTCAATATCTGTCTCTGGGTTTTTATTAATCATGTTACAATTTATTTGTATTTATTTATTTAGAGACAAGATTTCTAGCCAGGGCAGGCCTCAAACTTGTGTCTATCTGACCTCTAACTTCTGATCCTCCTGCCTCCAAGTGCTGGGATTATAGGCATGTGTCATCATACTTGGTTTATAAGGTGACAGCTCTAAACTATAGAGATGCACTGTTACTCTAACGGGAGAGTGACACCACAGGTATCCTACAAGGCTGTGGTGTCTTAGATTCCATCTTCTGCAACACAGTTTCAGGCTAAAGAATGGTGATATCGTGTTGATACAGCCTTTTCACTGGAAGTGATTTAGGGCCTCATAGAACCCTGATGCTAGGTTTCTTGGTAATGACTGTTTTTGTTTTGTTTTGTTCAGCTCTTACAGGAGGCCACCATGAGTTCTCTCTGGTGTTCAGGGACTGGAGATGTCATCGAGGACTGGTGTCGATGTGACTCCACTGCTTTCGGAGCGGATGGCCTCCCTACCTGTGCACCTCTCCCACAGCCTGTGTATGGTTCCTTTCCCATGCCCCTCTCCAGCATGAATGCCCCAGCACCATTATGCAAAAATAGAATCAAGTAGATTTTAGTTCCCAAGTAATAGCCTGAGTGCTGGGGGCTGGAAAGAAGAATGTGGTACAGTTCCTACAGCCGGAAACTTTCAGTATACTAGAAGGAGCAGGCACACAAGCCATTTAATGGAACTTGTGTGGCAAATCTCACATTTTTAAAATGTGAAGAGCTGTTCATTGAGCCTGCATTTGGGCAACAGTAGAGACTGTGGAGCAAATAGCTATTAAATGTCTTTCATATGGAGGATAAAGCAAGACAACATGGTTTGAAAGCCATATGGGTAGATTTATAGTTGCTACGGGAGATTTAGAGGTCTATAGTGAGGGCTACTAGTAAGCCAAACAACTCTACTGTGTCTCAAAGACATAGTGGGTTCCAGGCACTAAAGGGGTAGGTAAACGCTCTCATCACCACACTGCCAACTAATGGACCAGGAGACGGCTTCAAGAGGATTAAATTTTTCCAAAATTAGACAGCAGGAAGCAGGTCATGGCTGAAAGCAACTGTAGTAAAGAAAGCACACAATTGAAATGATTTTAGGTAGAACCAACAAGACAAGACGACTGTTTACTGTGAGGATGAACCATAGCCGAGAAGGGACCCATTAGGAGGTGTGTAGAGTTGAGGAGAAGACCAATCCCATTGGAGCTTGGCCTCCAGCTATTGAGGGATAATTGTGTAGATGTACAGTAGGTAGAGAGGCAGGTAGATCTCTGTAAAGGAAATAAAACCTAGCGATAATGAGATTTCAACCCATGTCAGAAAAATGGTAGATAGAGTCATAGCTCTGAGCATGGGTGCTCTCTTAGCAACATACACTGTGCAGGGCAGAGGCCTGGGATGGACATGAGAAAATGTCTGTATTTAAGGATGGCATGAGGTACTCAAGAGGTGGCTGAGAATGAACACATCCATTCTTAATCCCTCATGGGAAGCTTAAACAGAACTGGCCAAGATGAGGAGCCAGGACCCAATGCAGGAATTCAGGTTATCCTATAATAAGGTGTCTTCCACAGTGGTTAAGGCACAAAATGTTATTTCTGTGAAATAGTGCTGGTGGGACAAGGTGGTGGCACACGACCCCATGGATTCAGAAATTCAGGAAAGCCCAAAGTGAGAGTCAAGACCTGTAGCAGCTAGAGTACTAGTTGCAAAGAACACTGGACCATAAGCAGGAATCCGCAGATGGAGGCTGCCCTCTGATCTGCAGGTAAAGGCAGATATTACAGAGCAGACCCGAAGAAGAAGAAACTGAAGAAGAGGGTAATTTTTACCAACAGATCGTCAGTGAAAGCCAATTTACTCTCTGTTCAGGTGCCTTTAAATACTCTAGCCATCGGCTTCTTGTTCCTTATAGCTGTAACTTGGATATCTAAATCAAAATAAAAGCAAGTTCCTAGTTAGTAAAAAGCCATTTCATGTGGTAGAAAGGGAGCCACTAAGAGAGTCTAGTGCTGTTTAACCAATTCAACAGGTAAGAAAGCTACCCAGTAACACGGAAACCATCGAATGGAGGGACAGAAGATCCAGCCACTAAGTCTAAGGCTGATTGCATTTCTAAACATGCATTAATTAAATGTGATAACTAAAGATCAAGCTGAGCTGGGTATCATACCTGGGAAATGTCTATTAAAACTGCACTTTTCCTGTCAGTAACAGATCTTAATTTTTTGCACCTTAATTGGCAGTTGGAAATAGAAATGTACTCTACTTTTACATAAATTCACGTAAATCATACACACTCCTATTTCTCAATAGAGGTTGGCCTTAGCTCCTATTTTCACAGAATCTGAGTTCTCAGAAAGCTTAGTTACGAACTTAAGCTTCCTAATGTTTTTTCCCCTTCAAAATAGCATTCTGCATATGACTCTAATTAATGAATTTGTCAATATCCGCACTGTTTTGGGTCTCTTCCATCCTAATGTCATATGCGAGCTATGCACTCCTTCATAGTAGCCACTAACAGATGACCATGTGTTTCCTATTATTTCCCTACTAGCTAAACTGCTTCCTATTCCCCAAACAGCATCCCTTGATTTCATGCTAAAGTTTTATCACATGCCTTATTGTGTGTTTCTGATACTCATTAAATTGCATAAAAGAAGGCCTGGAATGTGTTTGTGTACCACTGCATAGCCCTGGAGAACCAACAAACACAATGATGGATTTGTTTAGTTGAAACTGGACATTGCAGGTTGTTTGGTGTGATTCAGCTCTGCTCTCCTCATCCTGTGGTCGTGAGGCCATGATGGGTACCTGCAAGCCGGCTAGGAGGTGGGAAGGCTAGGGCTGCAGACATTTTTTGAGATGGAGAGACCAAGGACAATGATGCGGGTGAATGCTAGGGACATTGGGAGAGAAGAAGGCTAGAGTGAGCAGAAACTGGGAAAACCCTCACAGTTTAGTAGTCTGGAGAGAAATGAGGAGTTGGAAGCAAGAAGGTAACACGAGCCATCTACAGAAGTTAGAACAAGGAAGTAAACGGATAGCTCTCTGATGGTCAGGAGATCCACACCCGTGAGCATCAGCATCGATTGCTGACTCTCGGTAATACGCAGAGAAGTGTGAGCTAGTAGGGCAAAGCAGGAGTCAAAAGACAACTTGAAAAGAATGAAGTGACTGCGACCTAAAACTAGAGACAAACTGGAACTGAAACAGGAGTTCATAGGTGCCCAAAGGGAGAGACAAAAACTGACATCAGGTCCCAAGCATCAGGCTCGGGACATCACCCCAAAGAGAATGTGGCATGCAGCCAACTTTCACCTTCGAGTCTCACTTCTAAGCTGAGCCTGTTCTGAGGTTCTGTCAGAAGATGGACTGGAGAAGGAGATATAGCAGAACAAGGAAGGGGGAGCAGGGCCTGCCAGATCCTGGGGGTTATGGAACTTAAACTAGCTGTGCCTTTATCAATTCAAGATTCTCTTGAATGCCTCCTTCAATGGGCTTTGGAGTACACACTGCACAACATTTGCTTAGTATTCCCCAAGAGAAAAGCCAGAAATGAGATTTCAAACTATATAAAAGGGGCCTATCAGTAAAGCCAAATTACCAAACACATGAACTATGTAGACTTTTACCAATTTATTCATTCAAGAGATCCAAATATAAAGCACCCAAATCTTCAGGAACTTCAGCACCTAGTGAGGGAGAGCAGTCCTCAGAGAGTTTGTGCTGTGGCAGTTGAGATGGTAAAGAGTGACGCGGGTCCCAGCTGGGTCCCCATTTCATCTTCCTTCTTTTCTGCACTCAGGCTGAGACTTTCCACAGTGCATGAACCCAGCAGCACCCTCGTGGTCCTGGAATGGGAACATTCGGAGCCACCCATTGGAGTGCAGATTGTAGATTACTTGATCCGTCAAGAGAAAGTCACGGACCGGATGGACCACTCCAAAGTCGAGACAGGTGAGCACGGTCTCCATCCCCTGCCTAGTCTTCTTCAAAGGGAGCAAAAGTAAGAGAAGAAAAAAAAATGCTCTTCCTCATGGCACTGCTTCAGGCTCCCGGTATTTCAGGGCAGCACATGGGCGCAGAAAAGACAGAGCTACTGCCTCTTCTAGGCAGCAGCCATCTTGTCCATTTAAGAGTTTTTGCCTGGTGAGCAGCTGACAGTCTTGTTTTCATTTTGCTTTTCTTTTATTTATAAAAGAGGTGTCCATTTCATTGCCTTTAGGCACACTAACAAGCAACAACAACACAGTACACTAGTTATCCTAGCCCACAATTAAGAAACAATTCTCTGCTAACCACTGCCATGATTACAGAAAAAAAAATTCCTTTGCTAATAACCCCCTCTAGGCAAAGGCATGTACAAACAGATGCTCTTGATCCATGACTTGTCCCAAAGCAAACTGACTTTTGTCGAGGCCTGAGAGAAAAGGAAAGCCTTACACGAGTAGAAAGAACCCACAGAAATAAAAGTCCTTGCTACTCTGCTGCCTACACATAGAGAAAAGCCAACATAAATAACCCTAAGGCTTTCAAATAAAATACTGTCTTCCTTGGGAATGAAGGAATCTTCATTCATCCACAATCTATGAGCTTCTAGTGAATTTGGGATTGAGGCTTGGAGAAACATTTTTTGGGGGCATGGAAAGCTCTCCATTGCCATTTCTGGGGCTCTTCTCTTGGTATATATAGGTATTGGTAAGGTATGTTAGGGCCCAGGGACCAGCAAATCTGATCTCTATCAATGTCAAGGTGTTTCATGGGAAAATTCACAGATGTGGCATGTGCATTTTGCCTTAGTAGTCCTTTTGAGCTAACTCTGGACAAATGACTCTCAGCTAATTGACTAACAGTGAAACAGTCATCAGAAAAAACAAAACAAAACAAACAACAACAACAAACTACCCCAAACCAAGGTCTTTTTTTGTCCACTGGGAATTTAAGAAGTTTCAGCAAGCTCTCAGAGCATTTCTCATTGCCGGAACACCTCTGTTTTTTATACTTTTCCCATCCCTTTTCATTTGTGCAGAAACAGTGCTGAGCTTTGTAGATGACATCATCTCTGGAGCAAAAGCCCCGTGTGCCATGCCATCTCAGGTGCCAGACAAGCAGCTCACCACTATTTCTCTCATCATCCGATGCCTGGAACCTGACATCATTTACATGTAAGTAGGTGCACCTTAATGATTCCTTACCCAGAAAGTTCTGGGATCTTTGCCGGCTCCCTTCGTTGCCTGAGTTCCTTCAGAGATGTGGCAAGAGATTTTTAGCCTCTGCAGCCAAATCTCAATAGACATTATGGAAACACTTCCTGAAGAAGTCTTGTCATCAAAGGCTTTACAACATACAAACGACATACATAAACAGATAAATGTAGCCCAAGGTAGAATGGAATATGTGTTAGTTAGAAGGCCAGGGACATGTTGGAAAGAAAGAAGGAAGTGCTTTATTCTAAATAGAGTTGGTGTCTAGATTCTAAATTTGATTGCAGAGAATCCAGTAGCTACTGTGAAGTGGAAAAGGCACATTAGGTTAGAAACCCCCAGGCAAAAGTAGAGAGGCATGGAGGGGAGCAGCGGGTGTCCAATAGGTCTGAAGGGGTGGTGAGTAAACACAAATGGAAGACAATGAGCCTGAAACACTAGAGTGAAAGATGTATGTCAGGGAAAAGCCATTTTTTAAAAGAACGGAGAAAAAATAAAACTAAGATAAAAGAAAAGAGGACAATGCCAAGAACTATGTGTAAGAAAGCTATCTCTAGTGGTTCTGAAGTAATTTACAGAGTTTGGAAGCTGGTCAGCATTTTTCTTCAAAGAAAATGGAGTGAATTATATCACCATGCTTGGAACATCCCTATGTTCTCTGTGAACTCTTCCCATCTCTTCCTGAGCTCTGAGAACAACTGTAACGTATTTTTGAGGAAAGACATAAAAGATGCCAAAAGAGGAGACTCAGCAATAGAATCTAAGTCATGATGGAAAAATTCAGGGTCTAACACAGAATTCATAGTGATACAGTTCGGAAGCGTTTTGACCCCATCAGTATGAAAAACATCTAACAGTTTACAGATGAGGTCACAGGCATGGAGTCTAGGTTTCCAGAATAACTCATCCCCACTTCCACTCTTAGGGAGTTCAACGACAGAAAGAACTAGAAGTCTGAGTGCCATTGATTGTGATGAACTTAGATATTTAGCTGTGCATCTTTCATGTAGAAATAAGAGGTTTCTAGGGCTGTGCAGGATGAAAGGGAAATACATAAAGACAAATGGGATCTGAGAATCTGGACTGGATGCACACACAAAGACGGCAATGCCAATACCAGTGACTATCTGTCTGTTCTTTGGACAAGGATGACATGATTCATAAAAGCGCTCTTGATAGTGGACAGCTGTGGCCCTACAGAGTAAGGGTTCATGACAAAGGAACACACACCTGAAGGCCAGCAATCCGCTTTCAAAAGTCTCATAATGTGACTCATATGACCATTTGTAGTGAGGGTGCGCTAACACCTGTCAGTCCATCCTACCTGTTAATTAGGAAGTCAGAAGTTCTAGTGGAGCAAGAGGTGGGTAAGACTCTCCTTCAGAAAGATCCTAACCAAGTCTAGGACCTTCCTCGAGATGGCTGATTTGGCTTTGTTTCCTGTCAAAGACCTGAGAACTAAGATCCTCTCCCACATTCAGCATCCTTGGTGATCTAGGGTTCCCCTCCTATGTTTTATAAGTCATCGCCTTTCTGACAATGCTGATTACAGGAATGGGAGAGACAGGGTAAAGGACAGCCGGTTTCCACTAGGTGGCAGTGCAGATCGCTGGAAAACCTTGCTGAACCTCAGCTGTAACTTCATAACCCCCAGTGGGGGAGCCAGTTCTTGCTTTAGCCAGACGATGTTCCTAGATCCTGACAGAATAACCTGGAGCAGCCTGAACACAAGACCCAGTGTGTGGGGAAAAAGTGAGGTGCGCTAGAAGCCACACTATTCCTCTTTGTTGATGAGCGAGGAATCATTGTACTTCCATCCCCGGGGCAAAGAAAGCATCCAGCAAACCTGGTTTTGTGCTTAACCACAAAGCGACTTTAAATATGACCCTTAATTTCCCTGCACTTGGTTTTCTTCACTACGGATTAAGAGGAAGGAACCAATCATGTATGGATAGGTGGTCCTATGAGACTAGACTTATTCCTATTTCATAACTGAAGAAACTGAGGTTCAGTAGAATTAAATAACTTCCCCAGAATCACACAGTAGGGATATGTACATAATGGTTAGGAGCTGAAGCAGGGTTTGTCTTTTTCCACACACTGGGTCTTACTGCCTGGCCACCCTAGTTTATTCTGCCAGGATCTAGGAGAATTATCCTGCATGCAAGAGCTGGTCCCCATGGGAGATTATGAGGTTACATCTGAATTTCGGCTTTCTTTGTCATACATTTCATTTAATGCCACGTGAGAAGCATTCTGACAACGGACCAAACGGCACAAACACAGTTAAGGACCCCTTAAAGTGAACAGGACCAACATCTTCATTTTAGGGTAGGTACTGCCCCTCCTTACTACCGCCTCACCACAATGCCAGCCGGAAGGAGAGACTTGCATTTCTGAGCACATTACAGCAGACAGATGATAGAGAAGCGTGTCTGAGGCAGAGGATCAACAAAGCCTCATGGCGGCAGGAAACAGAAAAGTAGAAGGCAATGCAGCCAGCCCCTGATAGGCTTACCGTCTTCCTTAGCATTAGGCCCCAGACCTTTACGGCCCCGACTCGGGGCCTGAGCCAGTCTGTGTCAGTTCCCACGCACACATGCCTCCGCCCGTGTCATCAACACGTCGCTAACTACGCACTGAAAGGTCCCAGCCTGTGCCTGGGGAGGGAGCCCAGAAGCGTTGGAAGAAGCAGTAAACGGACTTATACATGAGCCCTCTGGATCTAGAGCCAGGCTTATCTCCTCTGTCAGTAATTCCAGCTAACCCTCTTGCTGTCTTTTGAGAGTGTTACGGCAAGCTGGATGAAAATGCCAACAACAAAGAAGGCCTTCCTGACATGCCAGCACACGGCATTTCCACATGAAAATGTGGCAAGTGTTCCCCAACCTTCAGTAGTCAAACACTCTGGCTGCTCTCTCCCTCTCTGGGGGCTTGGGGAGGGGGGACCTAGGGGAAGGGCTGGGCCTGCTGAGGAATGGTTCTTAAGGTCAAGCTCTGTCTGTACTTGGAAGGTTGTGTGAGGCATTTCCTTTCCTAGTATCTGCCTTGTATTAAAAAATAAAATGTGCTGCTAAATAATCAGAGTTTAGCAGCTTGCATTTCACACTAACGGCCTTTCAAAGTACGTAATACTGAACGCCAACAAGGGCATCTTTGTCCCAGCTCAGGATCAGACCTGATGTAGCTGGAATGTATAGCAAGACAAGGTAGGAAGGAGTGCTGCCTGGAGTGTGGACTCGCTGGAGGTTGGTGACTCATTCCATCCAGGACCTGAAAGACAGGCTCCATCTGGCAGTCAATTTGGGACCCAAGGAATAAGCTATCATAGTCCAGAGAAATGTAAGAATTAAGGGTCCAGGATTAAATTATGATGGGCTGCAAATAGTGGCTCCAGTCATAAAATTGAGGTTGGAGCCTTCAGCTTACTGGCAGGTGTCAGTAGCCTAACATGGAGGTGTAGGGCTGAAGGAAGAGAATCTGCTACCTGTGAGCACTAGGGGAACAGGGCTACACTTGTAACCCGAGACCACACCCAGGCCAGCCTGGAGTGTCAGCCTGCAAAGATCAGGGCTTTGCATCTCTTAGCTCTCCAGAGAGCAGCTGCTAGAACCGGTGGAGAGCAAACCGTGGAGACCAAGCAGAAGGAAAAAAGACCCCACTTCCCTTAAAAGGGCCTCGGGGTCCCCAAAATATTGATAGGTTCTCTACTGAATCCCAGGAATTTCTAACGAAACATGCTATTAGAGGTCTCAGAGAACATGGCTTAGCATGGGAATCACATACATCATGAGGGGTACCCATGCTACCTCTAGGTCTACCCTTCAGAACCGTAGTTGAATGTGCTATGAGACTGGGTTTTAAAAAATGGGCTCAGAAATGGATCTGGTTCCAAAAAGCTCAGGTATACCATTTATAGGTTTGGGGGTCTGGGGGAAAATTCTAGAAACAGGACCAAGAAGCTAATGAGGCACACAAGAGTCCAATGAGAGGACATATCATCGCTGCCAGGACTAGGGTGGGGATAAGGAGTGTTAGTGCAGCCCAGGCTTTCTCCAGGATGGCATGGCAGGAGGAAGGTGACAAGATGCTCAGTTTGGAGTCAAGGTGCATGTGGTGGGAGAGGGCTGTTGGCGCTGGCTCTACAGAGCAAGACCATTGGGCAAGGCTTTGGAGCAGGGCATGAGATAAACATGTAGGGTGCTCTGAACCCTCTCTGTTGATAAGAAAGCTGAATGCTTGGCCCTGGTCCACCAGCTGAGAAGGTCCTTTAGGCACCTAACAGTTCTGGTCTGACCCATGTCTTTTGGAGTTAAGCGGGCTGTCACATTTTAGGTCTAACTAGACCAGGGATCTTGCTAGGGTGAAGCCTACCTATGTGAGGCCTCATGATATTGGCGTGAGGTTGGGGAGGGAAGAGAAAGGTATGTGGCATCTTGGGGCATGCAGGCCCTTGCTCTGCCTATTCTCTGTGCTTCAGAATGAGGAAGAAACAGTGGGCTTGAGGTCATATCGCTTTGAACACTGTGTTTTTGGAAGAATAATTAGGAAGCATAATAAATAAATAATTTGGAAAGAAAGAAATGAAAAAAGGAGAACGAGCCACTTGGAAGTCACAAGGCTTGGTAAAGCACAGGTTTCTAGTTCCTGTATCAGACTGAGTAGGTCTGAGCTGGGCTTGAGAATTTTCAGCAATGGTGCTGATGTTGCTGGCCTGGGGGTTCCATGTGGAGATGAAGTGCCCTTCACTATGTTACTTTCTATCAGACATCCCTCAAGACAGTACATTCCAACCACAGACCCCAGGAACCAGCCAAAGGCTTCGTGCCACTGCTCTCTCACCAGAGTGCTGGATGGGAGCAGTAAGTGTACCAGCCTCCTATTTAGACAAAACTGGGCCTCCAAACAGAGCTGCTCAACCCCAAACCCCAACAGTTCCTTCTAATAATGCTACCCTCCTACCTCTCTGCAAGGTTCACCCTCTGGGGAGTGGACAACACAGGGCGACGCTCCAGGCCAAGTGATGTGATTGTGAAGACGCCGTGTCCTGTGGTGGATGATGTCAAAGCCCAAGGTAAGGGACACTGAGGTTAACAATGTCTACACATGATTGCCCAACTAGCTACCCTTGCCATGCTAAGGAACCAGTAGCCAAAGGAGTGCACAGCATGACCTGGAGTTTGAGAGGCAGGAAGAATCCAAGCTCAAGGTAGAAGCGTGGGCTTTCTGCCAGTACTGCTGGGCCTAGTGCTCTGGCAGAGGGTTTCACTGTATTCTGTATCCCATATAGTCCGTCAGGCAGGAGTCAGCAACAGACACTGATAAAGTCCCCAGGCAAGTAGGTGCTTAGGTCCATGCAAAAGTACCTGTCATCTCCACCCTCACGGATGGACCACTTGCTCTTTGTGGGGTTTGTCCATCTGAAAGTTTGCTCTGAACTAAAACAGACTTGGAATTATGCGTCATCAACCCCTCCTCCGATGCACCTAAGTCTGTAACTCCATACTTTGAAGTTATTATGTGCCGGTTCTTCAGTGTACGCTCCCTCACTGGCCTTGGTCCTGGGCCACTAGGAGGTTTTTCCTCAGTCATCTTCCAGCACACATGAGATGCTCCCTGGCTGGTCGTGGCATCATCCCCTGCTCTAAAGTTTTTACACCTCTGAAGGCAGAATTCCTCAGTTAGGCTTCCCACTTCTTGGGACTCCAGAGCCAGTTCAGGTGATACTATAAGGCCCCTAACGTCTACTAGGCAGGCCTGAAACTGAAGCCTTTTTATCAGCAGAGACACTGAACACTTTGGCTCCTCAGATTCCAATCAGGGACAGACCATGGCTAAGTTAATTGTCTGATGCGCCTCATTATCCTGCATATAGTTCTTGGCTATGCATATATCATCTTGACCAAGAGGGGCATAGTCCCAGACTGCCGCAGGGTGACAGCTCGATGATGAAAATCTTTTGGAAAAGAGTGATCTAGATCTACTTCATTTTGTTTAACTTTTGTAGAGCAAGCCAGCAGGATTTTATCGGAAAGTGAAATGACAGCTCCTTGCAACAGGGATGGGGTCCCCCAAACGGGCCGCCCCCCTAGCTCTGCTTTAATTCAAACCACTGTACAACTCTGGAAAATATTGCTTGTAGTTAATCATATTGGCATGTTATGCACACAGTATTTTCAAAACATCTAACCGTAATAAAGTATGTTCTAATAATATTCCCTTAATGGCTGCCATTATTCTTATGACATGAATATTTAAAAGGCCTCTTGGGATATAAGTGGGTGACCCTGTCTACTTCTTCAGCACCTACTTGCCAACTCTCCACTACCCTATCAATCTCTTCGTTCTGGCCCCACTACCTTCCTCAGCAGGCCCCACTGCTATTATAGGGTCATTGCACGTGATAGGCCCTATTACTTCAAATGCTCTATACCTTTCCAAATGGCTAACTCAACTCAGCATGAAAACTCAGATCAAGTGTCTCCTTCTCCACTGTTATGTGCCCTCACAGTACTGTTTCTGACTTGTAAAATATTTCTTTCCATTTTTATAAGGATGTGCTTAGTTTCTTTTGACCTCCCTAGCCAATGAGTGTCATGAAGGCCCGAGGCAAGTCCCTTTTCCTTCACTGCATGTCCCCAATATCTAGGAGACTGTATAGTTGACTGACAGCTCACATAAGAACTCAGCCTTGGAGCCAACAGCCTAAGTTCAGACTCCTGATCCACCATCTACCTACTTGATCTTGAACAGGTTCCTTTATCTCATGCCTCAGTTTACTCAAATGTGAAATGGGGAAAATGGTACCACCAATGTGAAGGGTCTAGCGAGGATTGAATGAGAGCATTAACTTAAAATAGTAAAAGCAAAACAGTGCTTAGTACATAGTAAACATTAAGGAAATGTGTTAGGAATAAGTTATGGGTAACCAAACATGAAGCCTGATAGTTCTCTGATAGAAACTCAGTATTCTATATGAAGCAATGAACACAACACTGTCCTTGTTTTACATATGATGAAATTGAAATTCCAAGCAAATAAGGTGCCCGAGGCTACAAAGAGTCTAACAGAATCCACATGCCCAGCCCATATTTGATCCCAATTTCCATTTATTTTTATAATGTTGTTATGACAGAGAGTGTTATTAGGTGAAAGGCTCAACATGATGTTGTCTCTGCAAACTGGTGGAGAAAGGGGCTACTATAAGAAAAGAGCAAGCATTCTCCCTTTTAGGGCCATACCCAGTGGCGCACAGTGGAAGAAGAGAAACCCACACATATGTGGCAGGTGGACTTCTCCCTAATGGGAGAGGAGATGGCTTACAGGATCTGAGCCTTGAAGGTCTCTTAAACTCCATGAAGGTAAAGACAGGGTCTGGACCACACATCTCAAGATGAGCCTGTCTGGGGGATCCATAGCATCTCCATGCCATGTCTAAGAAGGTGCTTTTCCATCTGGTGTTCACTGATGTCTGGGGAGAGACAACAGCTACCATGGAGCTGCTGGCTGAGGAGAAAGCAGAAAGGAGGAGATGAACAGGAGAAATGACGATTAGCATGATGACCTCTACATGACATGTGGTAGAGAGTAGCTAGCTCCTTCTCTGGAGGGCTCCCGCATGTCAGTTCTAGTACAGGATGTCTGAATGGGTTCTCTACCCACTTTCGCTTTCTGACAAAAGAACTGGAGGTGCAAGAAGACAATTTAGTGCAGATAGAATAAAATCACAGTCCCAGGTCC